>BDDA01000361.1:42580-55949 GCA_001662385.1 Chlamydomonas asymmetrica | reverse complement strand
AGGGGTCACGGAGGGGAGGGGCAGGGCGACTCGCGAGGGGAAGCATTCAGGTGGGAAGCAAGGATGAGGGTGCCACGAGGTGGATACCACATGCATACTGTGCATGCGACCAAACAGTCAAAACACCAGGGGGTCACACTACAAGACAGGGACGGGGGTGACCGAGAAACACCTTCTGCCCCATCAGTATATGAGTTTCGGTTGGGTGGGAAGGCGTGAGGTGCAGGCACGCCAATCAGGTACGGCATCCAGCTGTCATCGAAATCTCACGCGCGTTGTTGGGCAACGTCGCGCTCCTGGGTGTGCACCCATACGCATACATCACACGCACGGTAACACGCAGCGGCCATGCCCATCACAAGCTGCTCAGGGCATTTGTGGTCCAATCGCCATTTCTTGAGGGGGTGGGCGATGTTGGGGGGTCAAAGCGGGTACGGTAATATACACGGCAGCGTTTGGGCATGGGGGCCTCTGCCGCACGCATCATAAGGGAGTAAAGAATTGGGGATTGTTTTGCCTAGGTGCCAAGGGCGGCACCAAGAGAAGGGCAGTTGCGAAGACATTGAACTGGGGAGCGTACGCCATGAAACAGCTGGTACCCCGGCGTCAGCCGCGCGGCAAGCGCCGGGGTGACAAGGGGCGTGCACAAGAAAGGGGCAGCATTCGGGCAGCGCTGAGGCAGTGGCAGGCGTGGGTGGGTTGCGCAGGTGTCGTCGAAACAGAATAGCAAGTACACTGACCGCGGCCACTTGAGTGGGCCCGGGTGGCAAAGGGATGGTGGATACAGGGGCGGCTGCCAACATGACTGCCTAGTGATCACACAGTGCGCTGCACGTGCAGGAGGGCCCAAGCACCACACCGTGGTGGTGACATGCTAACAAAATGCTGTTCACCAGGGTATCAGGGAAAAGGGGAAGGCAGTGCCGGCGCAGCATCATGCAACCAACACGACCACCCACGCCCTACAGCTCCATCCGCTGCGATGGGTAATAATTAGTGCAAAAAAGTTCATCTTCTGCCCGAATGCATACATAACTTCTTGAGACTCCAGGCGGGTTCCGAGGATAGCACAGCGGCCCAGGCACGGCCGCGCCTCCTATGACCGGTGCGTCAGGTCCTCAACACCACTGCGAACCTTGTCCCACAGCGCCGACGCCCGCTCCTTGACAGCCTTGACCGGGCCCTCCCACGGAAACGGGCTGTTGTCGGCGTTGTCAAAGTCGATTGCCTCGTTCTTGACCCCGAAGGTATACGCAACCGATGCTGTGACGAGGAAGAAGGCGCTGGGCAGGAACAGCGCCCACTCCCAGCTCTGCGTCTTATCGTACAGGAAGCCGACACTGGCGACGCCCAGCACTCCGGGGATGGCCGCCGTCGTGTTGGTCAGGCCCAGGAGGATCGGAGCATACTTCCGCGACAAGTCCTGCATGCCCCACAGGTTGTCGACAAAGTCAAGGCTGTGCCACAGGCCTATCTGAAAATCACAAGAGCACAACTGGAAGGACACACAACCGGCACCGTCCAATTGTGCAGCAAACCCACCTGGTGCGTGCAGAACAGGCCTGCCAGGCTGAACGACGAGATGCCCAGCGCCAGCGTGATGGCTGCCACCGACAGAGTGCTGTTCTCTGAAACCTCAGGCGTGCACACCGCCAGCAGGAAGGCTGTGGGGATCAAGAAGGCGATGTTCTGCGCGAGCTTCCGAACCGTGCCCACCGGGACGCCCTGGCCGACAAGCAGATCGCTGCCTGCACCCGCAGCCGCAGAGGCAGCAATACCAGCCAGCGGGGGCAGCAGTGCCGTCTGCGAGGCATGCATCAGGTCCACACTGAGCGTGTCCACAAAGTACGTTGGCAGCCACGCCAGGAAGACGTAGTGGAACCAGTTGTTGGCGAAGTGCGTGTACGCCAGTGCCTTGACGCTGTTGGAGCGCAGGAACGCACGCCAGGGCAATTCCTGCTCCTGCTGCTGCTGCGCGGCCTTTGCTACGGCCCTGCCCGACGTTGTGGCTTGGTCCTGGAACTGGCCGGACAGGCGGGGAAGGAACTCGGGCTCCTCTGCGGCGATGCGGGGCATCACTACCTGGAAAACACACAGGCGCACAGTGCAGTGTGAGCTGCAGGCGTTGCGCTGCCACAGCCAAGAAGAGGTCAAGCCGCACGAGCATAGTGAGTGTTTGACGATGCTTGCCTTCTCAAACCACGTCCACCAGACCAGGCCCATCGCGCCAAACGACCAAAAAACCGACCGCCACCCGCAGTGGGTAATCAGCCAGGGCGTGGCCAGCAAGCCGATGATGGAGCCAACGTGAAGACCAGCGAAGATGAACGTCACTGAGCGAGCACGTTCCGTCGACAGGGCGGTTCGGGCAACCATGTCTGTTGCAGCTGATGGGGCGATGGCCTGGCCAAAACCCACTGACGCGCGAGAGAGACAGAGGCCGGGGATGGTAGAGGCCGACCATGGCACAATAGCTGCAGCGGAAAAACCCAGCATACTTTACTGTGAGCGAGCTCTGAAGCTCAAGTCAAAACCATACCACGCCTTGCTGCTGCCCTTGTCCTCGCGCGTTGCTACCGCAAATATACACAACAGACACAAAACTGAAAAGCTATGCTCACCTGTGCCCAGAGACCAAAGCAGAACGCCTGCAGGCAGAATGTTCCTGCCACCGAAACGACTGTTGGCATAGCCACTGGGCAGCTGAGAGGCCATGTACCCCCAAAAAAAGGAGGACTGTACGACGCCAGCAACGGTTGGGGACCAGCCAAAGTCCTGAGCCATAGGAATAATCGCTACAGACAGGTTCACCTTGTCCTGCGATGAGAAACAGCAGTGCCAGACAGACTGGTAAGAGGATCCGAGCCACAGTAACACGAGTTCGGCAACGCAAACGTGGCCACCAAACAACTGAGCTGCACGAGGTCCTGCATCAACAAGCTGTAGGTCAAACTGCCACAAGTTACCCAGCAGAGAGGGGTAGCAGGAACCTGAGCCGAGCTCAGCTCAGCGAGGCTGTACTGAGTTCCACCCCTCTCTCAGCAGAGCGAGAGCACGCACAACACCATTCGCAACGTAGGCTGCTCCCAAAGAGGCCGGCCACCTCCTAACCCTTAATGCTTTTGCAAATGTGTGCAACAGGAGCCAACTCCAGGCCTGGGTTGCACGGTCTGAGACCCGGCCCCACGCGCATTTGGCACATTCCATCCCCAAACCTCACAACAGCAGCAGTTTCTTTCGCACCCACCATGTTTGACAGGATAAAGGACACCGCCGTGGCCACCACCAGCTGATATCTAGCGGGAAGGGCATCCCACCACTGCATCCAGGCCCAATTGGCCTGTTGCAGCTGGCCTTCCTGCTGCTGAGTGTCAGTGTTGGAAGGTGCCGCGATGCCCATCTGCGGTTCCGCCGGGCTGGTGCGCCTGGCCAACTGCTTGCCCGTCTTGTAGGTGGTCTGCTTCGCGACGCATAGTGGCGTGGCCCTGCTGGCCCGGCGGAGCAGCAGCGGGCTGGCCAGCGCTGGGTGTGCAGGGCGGTGGTGTCCTACTCGGACCGCCTTCCCGCAAGGCAAAGAAATCGGCTGCATAGTGCACGCTGCTGTGCGCAGAACGCGCAGTGTATTAAAGCTAGGCAGCCGTTGCTTGAGCGTGTCGGTGTATTGAACTGTCGGGGAATGTTGTGGAACGCCAATTAAGACACACTCTCGAAAGAAACGCTTTCTGTTTTGATGCGTGTTAATTGGGCAGGGAGTGAGTGCGTCGTGAATGAGCTCTCGCGCTGCTTTGATATGAAAGGGGAGCATATGCTTGGCTCCATTTTGAGAGGACTCAGGAAGCTTGACAGGTCACACCTGAAACCAAGTCCCGAAGTACACTGGGCCGAGCAAGTCCTCGAGGAAGTGTCGCGCTGGCTAGCATGTGCCTCTGCCAGCGCGCGACACACGACATGTCGGTAAAATATTTACAGGGTTGGCTACTGCACACTTTGCCTCACCAGCAGCTTGGGCCAGGCAGCTCAACTCAGTCAGCAGTGCGCCAGGCATGCAGCCGGCAGGTAGGGGGAGCCACTACTGTTGTGCACCGTGTCACTCTGTGGAAACATAGCCAAGCACTGAGTATAAAGTTTATAAAGGTGCAGCGAGGATCTGCACACAGCCTCAGTCATTGTCCAAGTTACGACTTGCGCCGTGCGCGCCTCAAGCATCTGAAGGACATTGCGACATGGGAGGCGGTGACTGGACCACCACCCCCCTGGATGCCTTCCTTGGACAGCATCAGTGTGATGGGTGGCCTACACGGCAGATGTGCTTGTGAGCCTCTCACGCTGTTGTGCTGCACTGGCGAGCACGAGGAAGCTGGTAGCCTCAGCATTATTGGCGTTCCGCGAGCGTTGGGCCTTCTGCCCTGCCGGCGTGCCTGCCGCAGGTGAAGGCCCCATAGAGCCACAAACCAGAGTCTCCTGAGCGCGGTTGCTGTTTTCGCCTCGCGAGCTTTGCCGTGGGGGGGTGCTTGGTTCCGGTATCCCGGTCGTGGCTGCAGCCGCGTGCTTGGTGGGCCTGGTGTGCACCGTAGGAATGCGGCTGGCAGCTGCCTTGCCACTGGGGGCAATTTCTGATCTTGCCACACCAGCTTTATCAGTCCCAGCACCAGCGCTGCCAGGAAACATGAACGCGCTGAGAGAGCGCACAGATGAGCGTGGCGACTCTGGAGACTGGTGCTCCGTTCTTGCACCATATGCGGGTGCAACTTGTTGCTCAGCTGCTGGCAGCGTGCGAGTCCCCGCTGCCTGGCCGCTGGTTCCCCCCTGCCCAAACAGACGCCATGCAAGCACAAGGGAATGCGTCTGTGTCAGTGCTGCAGGGGCAGCCGCAATCGACCAGGAATCCGCAATGGGGTAATCTTTGGATTGCCATGCAGCCGTCATGATGATCCAGACATCTAGGCACATCATGATGACTTGCTTTGCATGCATTGCACCTGGCTGTAAACATTTAGTCATGAATGGAAAATCGCAGACAGTGTGCAACAGAATGCAGTCGCCCAAGAAGCCCAGCTTTGCACCCTGCTCAAGCTCACATAAGGCATAGAGGTCACGTGCACAAACTTGTTCCATCCACAAAGGCAGCACTGGCAAGTAGTCACAGCCGCAGCACAGCGCTCAGGCTGTGCATGCTGCACAAGCCAGAGTGCCGGCATGAGCACGCAGGGAGCCTGGTAGGACGTTAGCAACGCACATGCATCTCACTGCCTCAGCAATCCTGCCCTCCCCTCTTGGCCATGCACATGCGAGCCTAACCCCTCATCGTGCTCGCACGATTCCCCTCATCATGCTGCTGATGGGGGAGATCGTGCTTCAGGCGCGGATGATGTCACACCTGCTGGGTAGTGGTGTGGGTGGGTCCTCCGGGGCGCCCCTCAGGGCTGTTGAGGTCCTGACTGGGCAGGCGCGGGATGAAGCCTTGTAGCCGGGCGGCAGCGTCGTACGCCAAGCCGGCCAACGACTGCAGCTTCTCAGTGAGGCTCACAACCGAGGGGGACGACTGGCGACGCTGAGGTGGTGCCGCCAGGTGCTGATGCTGATGTGGGTCAACCTCCTGTTGCGCCATCGCAGCCTCCACCTCATAGGGGGAAGAATAGATAACGTGCGGAATGCCGCTACGGAAAGCCCCGGCGCTGCCAGCAGCCAGGCCTGGAGGACGGGGCATGGAGGGTAGCGGCAGGTGCGGGTGATCGCTCGGGGCATCGTCCCCGTAAGAACTCACGCTGAGAGGTGATGCAAAGGCCGGGAACGAGCGCGGGGAGCGCGCCGCGGCGGCGGAAGACGTGACACTGCTGCCGCCCTCGGATGTCGCCCCCGCGCCCGACAGCCCAGCCGCATGCGCCGACGGGGGCAGCACGTCGATCGCGCCCGCGATCTCCCGCGCGATGTCCATCGGCAGCACGCTGTGTAGCGCCTCCAGCATGGCCCGCGACTCTGCCCGTTCGCGATCCGTGTACTCATCCGCGCTGCTCCGGCCCGTCATGGGCATCATCGACGCCATGGCGTCGCTCGCGCCGCCTGCGCTTCGCATGCCCTGGTACGCGGATTCGGTCTCGCCCTCCTCGACAGCCGCCAAAGGGTTGTCGTAGGCTGCGGTGTAGTGGTTGGGCATGCCCAGCCCACCCGCAGGGTTCACGCCGAAGACGCCGTAGGCGCCGCGAGGGGAGAGGTCGTGCGGCGGTGCGCCGGCGGAGTACATGGGGGCGGTACGCCAATCCACGGCGGACATGCTGGATAGAGCCAGGGAGGCCAGCCGGCTGTGGGCGACGCTGCTGAGGCCGCCATCGCTGCCCATGCGCGTGTGCGCAGCGATGCCGCCCACCCCCCCTTGACTGCCGGCCCGGCCGCCAGGTGCCTCTGCGAGTGCAGGGAGAGGGCTGGCGGGTGCGGAGAGCAGCCGGCCGATTGCTGCACGCGTGCTCTGCTCGGCGTGGTGGCCGATGGCGGTGATGTCTGACATCGTGCGGGCCGACCTCGTGCCCTCCTCGTCACCTGCGCAGTGACACACCCAACATGGCATGCATGTTAAACCCAGCAAGAATGTCATCAGCATGCATAGCACATTGCACCGGTGGGCCAGCAGGACGGCACTCACACGCTGCAAGGTGGCAGCATCATGGTGGGCATGCGGTACGCCTTGCATATATCGCACACAACCAAACAGACGGTTCAGTGGCAATAAAGGGTTCCAGCTGTGCACTACAGCAGCTGTGGAAGGGACCCAGAGTAGCAAGGACCTACCTGGTGGGAACGCCATCCGTGGCGCCGAGGGCGTACTCAGCTTGCGCCCCAGCAGCTTCTCCAGGCGCTCATCACACGTGTCGCGCGGCGACTCGCTGTACGCGTGCCCGCCGCCACCCGTGCCGCTCTCCCCCCACCGGCTCTGCCCAGGCCCCCACATGCTGCTCATGCCAGCGCTTGATGCAGGGGCTCCAGGGTAGGCACCGAGGCCGGGAAGCGGCAGCAGGTGCCCGCTGGTGGCCGGGTGGTGAGGGGTGCCAGCAGCAGCGGCGGACATGTTGCGATCTACGGTGTTGATGTCCTGGCCCATCTCCGACAGCATGCCGTTGACCTGTTTCAGCAACTCCTAATCAGGCGACACAGGGAAGCAAGCATGCACAAAAGCATGAGGAATGGGGAAGTCCATGGCTTCGTCAGTGGCTTCATGGCTGGAAACCAACCTTTGTTAGGCAAGCAGATGCATAATGTGTCAGCGGCCAAGCAAGCCGCAGACACGGCATGCAGCCTCCAACAGAACGCACTGATACCACACAGAGTGGACCACAAGACCACGCGCTGCTACCAGGGAGCTTCTGGCTGGTTCGATGGCCACGCTGATGGCTCCCCACCAAGAGCCGTCAAATGCATGCAGCTATGATGATGCACTTGTTAGCATATGGGTGAACTCCCAGAATCCTAGCGCTAGGATGAGATTCTGCGAGTTCACCCACATGCTAACAGCACTATGAACAACTATGATGATTGGTTACAGGCGTGTTGCTACACCAGACACTCAAGCAGCAGCATTATGCTGTGCAGTCCAGCGGCTAGGTCGCATGCCTCATGCACCCTCCATGCACAGCCAGTGCATGGCCTCCAGCCATACAGTATGGTATTGTGTATGAAACACCGGTAAACAACATTCAAATAAAACAAAGGAGGCCCCGCAACCTCACCTGGACATAGTCGTCATCCACGGCCACCGGCTCAACCGCCTCTGTTCCTTCAGCTTCGGCCTCAATGGCATCGATGCTCCTGCTACGCCTGGTGGCGCCATTTCCCTCTGTGCGGCCTCCGTGGAGAGTCGCTTCCGCCTGCCGGCCAGCCGCAGCCGCCTGCACAGCTGCAGACGCTCGGGGCGTGCGGGGGGTCGGGGGCTGCCTGGTTGCCTCCTCTGGAGCCCTTCGTGAGGTGGTGCTGATTGTGCTGGCACGGGCCTGACGAGGAACGGAAGCTTCCGCTCGGCTCCTGACTGTACCCACGCTGCCGTTGTCGCCACCGGCAGCAGTGGCGGCGCGGGAGTTGGATCGCGCACCAGCAGCCGGCCACCGCACGTCACTGCCACGGGCGGTTTCAGGGCTTTCGGATAGTTTGAAGCTAGGCTGGCTATGCAGGGCGCTGTTGCCGTCACCGCTGCCAGCAGCGCTGCGGTGGCTGAGCGTAACGTCGTCTGCGTCAGAGGCGTCGCTGGCATCAAAGCTGCCGCTGCCAGAACCGTTCTCGCCGCGGCTGCCCTCGTCTCCATCACTGCAGCCACCATCTCCATCACCATCACCACCCTCATCAACGTCATCTTCGTGGCGATCGGGTTCGTCGTCATCTGGCAGCGGCATGATCATCGCCTGACGCGTGTCACGCAACCCGCCGGCGTGGCGCCTGCGGACATACACGCTGCTGCGTGCCGCTCTGGGCGTGATACTTGCGCTCTGTGTCGCCATGCCAGCCCGGCTGCCCTGCTGGGGGTCTGCGCTGCCGGGCCGAGGGCGTAATGGCGAGTGCCCACGGGAGCCTGGCTGAGCCTGTATGCGTTGCGGGTGCTGGTGCTGGCGCTGGCTGGGTCCCTGGCTCTGCATCTGCTGCAGCTGCTGCTGCCAGGGGGTCAGTGAGTTTAGAGTCGACCCTGGCATGCGGTACGCCCCGCCGGGGCCATCCCTCGACGCGGCTGCCGGCGGGCGTGCCTGCACTGGGCCTGATTGTGTGCCGGGACCTGCAGCGTACTCAAAATCAGGCGCACTTTGGCTCCAAGGCTGGTGGTGGATGGGGCTGCCTGCTGGTGCAATGGAGTAGCTGTTGTGTTCCTGGGCATATGGAGGGCGTTGGGCGGCTGCAGCGGCATGGTAAGCGCGCGGCGACACGGCCGGGTCCACGCCAGCCGAATGTTGTGGGGAGTAGTAATAAGGAGCGGGGCCGTTGATGGCGGTGCTGGGGCTGGCCATCCTGGGAGAGGCAGGTGCCGTGTCCGCCTGCTGCCAGCCTCTAGAGCCAGCAGGAAAGCGACCTTGGGGAGGTGCGCGTTGCGGGCCTGTCATGGCTGATGACATGGTCGCTGGGGAGGACGGCGATCGTGCCTGTCGCTGCTGCTGCTGCTGGTACGCCTGCTGTTGCAAGTACGGTGACCGCCCGGGCGACATGGGCGGTGATGGCAGCGGCGTCGGCGACTGCATGAATGGCTGCATGACAATGCCGCCCCGTCCCGGGCTGCCAGGCGGGGATGATGGGGTGGACCGAGCAACGCCGCCGTAACCGCCGTACTCGTGGTAACGGTGCTGGCCAGGCTGGTGGGCTGCATGCTGAGGTATCATCATCCCGCCTTCAGGTGTGCAGTACACTCCATCACGTCGGGGTGAGGACTGCTGCTGCAGCGGGGCAGGGTATGGGCCGCATGTTGCGCGCTGCTGCTCCTGCTGCTGCTGCTGCGACGGCATCGGGTCGGCAGCGCTGGGGCCGTAGCCTCTGCCGGCATGCGTACCGCCTAGGAACGGCAGGCAGCAGCCCATGGCAGTTGCAAGGCCTGTGTCTGACTCATTGTAGTACGCTGGGTCAGCGGCACTGCTGTACGGATCTTGCATGATGTGGATGTTGTGGAAGGATGTGTTCGCGCCCCGCAGGTCAGGGACGCTTCGCGCCTGTACGGCCTGGCCAGCGCCCGAACCCCCAATAATGAGCGAGCAGCTGCCGCAGGTGGCACTGATGCGCGGTGCTGCTGCACGCGGGCTGTACTGCTGCGCCCTCTGCTGCGCGGGTGCACCACCGTGAGCAGCATCCCATGCTGGGTGATCAGGGTTGCGCTGGTTGTGCCACTGTGCGTCTGCTGCCGCACGGATTGATGAAGCCCTCACGGTTTGATACGTGCCGCCACCACTCTGCCATTCCCCTCCTGTGGCTTGAGTCTGGTGGTGGTTTCGGAAGGTAGCATGGTGCTGACCATCGCCATGGCCGCCTGGGCGGTACGAATCGCCGTCATCACCGTCAGCTGCCTGCTGACCCTGCACCTGGCCTTGCAGCGTGTAGACCATTACAGGAGGTGGTGAGGACACGTATGATCCAGGGATGGTGCCATCTGGTGGTGGCGCAGCTGAGGGGTAGTGGTGTGGCCGGGGCTGAGGAAGGGAGGGCACAGGAGGGGTCCTGCTGGGGGGGCCGTTCACGGGTCGAGCAGGCATGAACGCGGACCCTGCTTGCGGCGCGGTCGCCGGCCGGAGGCGAGCGGGAGACATCTGAGCTCCGTTGTGGTGGCCTTCTTGAGCGCTGTTTGCGGCGTTGGGGTTCGCAATGCTGCCGCTCGCTGTGCCCCTTGTGCCAGCAGGCGGCGTGTGGTGGTGTTTGGACGGTGAGGGCAACCTGACTTGTATGAGTGCACGCGCAAACACCGGCACGTCATCCTGGGCAGTGAGTCTCACGGTTCCAGTGGCGCCCTCAGTAGCAGCGTGCTGCGGGTACTGCTCTTGCCAGTGCTGGGGCGGGCCAGCGTGGGGCTGCTGTTGGCGGGCATCGTGCCAACGGGCCTGTGGTGATTGGTTCATGCTGGCCCTTGCGTTGTGGGGGAGGTACGTGCCTGGGTGATGTTCTGGGATGAGCGCGTCATGTTGGCCTGGGTTGGCATACATGCCTGCGGGGCCCTGCGTGTGCAGGGTTCAGGCAAGCCAACCAACAAGTATTCAACAAGTGTGTTACATGCACTACTTGCTCTTCCTGTGCGCACGTATACAGAGGTAATGTGTTTGGTATGCGACAGGCATCAACTTTGGTTCGGCAGTTGCCGTCAGTATGTATGGGGTTGGCACGCTCACCCATCGTGCGTCAGCAGCGTCGTGTACTGGAATGCGGGGCTGTGCTCCGACGCCGGCCTCATACGAGTATGGCGGTTGATGAGGTGGTGCGTAACCTTCATCTTGCTGTTGTTCGTGCCAGCCACCTCCTCCAGGAAAGCAGCAAGCCATGGCTGCTTCAAGCGGGGTTGCCTGCGCGTCAGCAACACAGGTGCGTTTGTAAGGATGCGCGAGCATAAACCACCAACAACTGAGCACCTGAAATATAGACACGATAAACAAATAATTAGGGATGTTTTTCGATTTGGAGCTCCTACCTGGCAGTATATCGCCCTTGTTTTTCTGCCAGCGTGTGCTATACAGCAGTTGACACCACACCCCAAGGTGCACGAGATATGCGCGAACACAACGTGAGCTGAAACCTCTGCAATTAAATCGCTATGAACAAGATACACCAGGTTATTTTCGCGTTCTCTAAGTTTTTTCCGACGTGCCCGAAGGTCGGGGCAAGCAGTGTCGTTTCGGGTGTTTTCAGGAACCCCTTGACTTCCCAAAGAAGCCGAACGGTCAGTGGAAATGAAGGGGCCAAGGCAAGGTTTAATGAAACCTTGAAACCACTACGGATAAATACCGCCTTCAGGTGGGCAACTTGTTGCAACGTATTGTGCTGTTGGGGTTTAATCCAAACCATAGGCTACTCGTATGAAATGAGCTCTGCATGCGCACTGGGGATGTGCAATTTCGTGTCACAGGGCGGCCATAACAGTCCCTGGTCGGCAAGATGACAGGAAAGTTTGCCAGCTGCAGTGGATTCAGATTTCTTTGCGCTCAGTCTCACGCACTGTCCTCATAACTTTGGCCGCACACCCCCCGACGCAACTGTGCAATCACGCTAGGACCCAACCCCTGGCTGTTTCTTCCCCTTAATTTTGACTTGGTGCATCAGGTGATGAGCCGACAAAGCCAGGCAGCAGGGTCACACCTGGGGTCACACCGGGTCACATAACGTTGCTGGCTTGCTGCCGGCCTGAGCTGCATAGTGCATACCCAAGGGCAGGAGCTACACTTTACTGTTGCGTATGACACTCTCACCTCACATGGCTGGTGTTTGCAACCTGCGTGGTCGGGAGGAGTGCGACATGGCGACACATGCAATGCGCTGCGGGCTGAGTAGCCGACAGTACCTCGCACAAGTGGAGTGATGGAAACCCGCATGCATGTGCAACTTGCTGAATGGCCCGGTCAGGTGATTCCAAGAGTTGCTAACCACCATCACTGCACAACATCGATTCAAACCTCAAATCGTTCAGCTCACAAGCAAAGACAGCCAAATGGCTTTGCTACACGCTACCGTACTTTAGCTGGCCAGCAAAACGGCTAGTTGGAAAGAACAAGAACATAAAAATGTCAAAATCAGCAGGCTAAGCGGAAAGGGGCGGGGCCAGTAAAAGGGGGAGGACAGAGGGTGCGGCACGCGCTGCCCGACATGACAGCGATGCCAATTATGCTAGGCCTTCCACCCAAGCAAACATGCATATTGGGCAGTTGTATCAAGCAGCAGCAAAGAACACACGTGCACAGTGACTTGAGCAGATGAACGTGGCCGCTGCACACTAGAGCCAAGAGCAGATGCACATAGCGCAAAGGCGGGATGGCCGGGACCTCTGAAACGGGCGTGCCCGTTATTGAGGATGATTGCAGTGGGACGGGAGGCATGCGGAACGAAGCGGTAGGCAGTGGGCAGTTGCACAGCTCTTTCTGGCGGAGGCGGGGAGGAAATGCAGGGTGGGGAAATGCAGGCATGGGCATGGGACAGAGGGGGAAAGGCAGCATAGGGCATCCACAACGGTTTAATCTGGCAGGAGGGTAGAAAGGCACTGACGCGTGCGTGCACAAGGCACAGCTGTTGAAAGCAGGCTCTCAGAGCCTCAGCATTGGAGATCATCATGGCTCAGCATTGCAGCGCACGCAGCCAGGCTCAGCCAAAGCATTTCAGCACGAGTGAACTGCCGCGCATGGCCAAGTGGCCGACAGCGCGACGTGCAAAGTTAGGCTGATCGCACCAAAAGGTTTATGGCCAATCCAGCATGGCATAACAGAAGCATGCCCCTTGGGGTCATGTCTTGGACGTGCATCTGCCCACGCCCTGCTTGCATCGCTGGCACGCACAAGGTTTGCAGGGCATAAGTTCCAGGATCGTCCATGTCAAAACCTGCAACAAAAACGACAACCAGCGGCTACAGGGAGCACGAGTGGACGGCGGAGTCAGATATGTACATTGTCACTGCTGTTACTGCTGGGGAATTTCTGCAGCATGGGCTTTGCACGTGCATGCAGCATGCAGTGTATCCATGCATCGCTGCGCAGCTGTCATCGCAAGCGCTCCTTCCCACCAACAACCAACATACGGTAAACAGACGGGGGATAAGAAAAGTGACCGGCACCGCGAGGTGCCATTTGAATCCGTATCGTATAGAGAGCCTACAGCTGCATGCAGGGTGAAACACAAGCAGAGTAAGAAGGCAGGCATGCATGAAATCAGGGGGGGGAGAGTGTAG
>BDDA01000361.1:0-30934 GCA_001662385.1 Chlamydomonas asymmetrica | reverse complement strand
GGGGGCTGAAAAGGGGGGAAGGCAGGCACCAGCCTGCGGTTGCATAGACACGACATATCGATGTATGTCCTCCTGTGTATGCCCTGTTCCTGTCACGCGGTCACTCTTTGACATTCCACGATGTCTGCAGCGTCCGCCGTGGAGGATGCACGCGCGAACACAACCCTCAACAACATCACCAACGCCACGTTCATCCTTGGAAACCTACACAGCACGGACATCGCCCGCAGCCTCCGGAACCCTGCTAGCCAGCAGCAGCAGCGGCAGCAGCAGCCAAAACAGCTAGCCACACAAGCGCAGGCGCCTCCTGCTACTGGCGGCGCTAAAAGCCGACCCAAACGTTCAGCGCCACCAAAATCATCGTCACCCCAAACGCGAGCGCAGGCAGCATCAGCGGATGTGGACGCGTTGGCAGCAGCCGCGGCCGTAGACGTGGATGTGGTGGTGGTGGACCCTGCCAGGGCAGGCCTATCAACGGCGGTGGTGGAATTCCTGCGGTCGTGTAGAGCCCGGCGCGTAGTGTACGTGAGCTGTAGCCCCACCACCCAGGTGCGCAGCTGGCGTGAAGCTGGCGTGAGGCTGGCACCATGCAATCCAGGCATTGGTTCGCATGCATATTTGCGGCATTCTGCCAGACACGTGCTGCGTGTGTGATTCACTGATGTCAAATCCAATGGCCTCGCAGGCCATCAGTGGCGAGTTTGATTAGATTGGATGTGGATGTGAATTAAGGCTCGAGTGATGTGTAGTTGTGTACCCAAGCGCAAACAGATTTGTTTTAGATGAGTTTACACTTGGAGTTTTTTAGCCGAGGCCAACACTCCCCTCTAGGTGAGGACCGAAAATCGCTCGCAGGCGCGAGTCAAGCAGCAGGCAACAACAGACCCACACTGAACGTGCAAGGCCATGATTGAAACGGTAGAGCAGCGCACACAAGCAAACGATGGTGTGGTGAAGGTAGCAGATGGATCAGGGGTAACAGTGAGCCTGCGGGGCGGCGGCGGCGGGGGCCGGCACAACCGTGGAAGTAGCAGTAGTGTACTGCCGCGTACAGGGGTTGCCGACATGAACATGTGAAGGATGGCGCGCATTTGGGGCACAGCTTGCATGGCAGCCTCTGACACACACTTGTTATTGAGTGCCCCTGGGCGGCTGTTTGCTGCCTTCCGCACGCAAACGCACAGCAAGGGTGCATGCATGCCAGCGGAAGTCAGTGCTGCATACGACCGCAGAAACCTTGCAGACCGCTTTCGTGCTTGCTCGTGCCACTGCTGCTACTGCTGCTGCTGTCGTACATTGCGTTGGTGCGGTGCAGGCGCGGGATCTGGCGCAGCTGTGCGGTGGCGCCTCCCCCGCCTTCCGGGTGGTGTCTGTACAGGCGGTGGACCTCTTCCCGCACACTGACCATGTGGAGACGGTAGTGGCGCTAGAGAGGCTGCCGATGAACCTCTCTTAGTAGCCAATATTGCAAATGACAGGCGTGCAGGTGTATGAGCCCCGCCAGACAAACCAGCATGTTTTGCAGCTCGGACAAACCACGCCTGCCCCGATACATCTTATAACATATCCCATGGGCGCTCATCCCGCAAGCAGCAGCTGCTGGTGCAAGCTCACTGCTCGTGATCCCCGCTGCTTCCTGTTACACTCGCAGGATTTTGCATGTCCCTTTCCCCGAGCGCACCTGCCCCTTGCTTACTGGTTTGTCGCACGGCTGCTTGCGACTTGCAGCACGTCTTGTCTTGCTGCCCTTCTCCCGCTCTGCGTTACGCGCACTCTCTGTTTTACTCTGCTTCGCTGGGTGCTCTCAACGCTCTCACTTTTCCCTCGAATGTTGCAGCCAACGCCATGTCGCATGCACGTACACCGTGTCTGTTGCATTTGGTTGCATCAACTTTACCTGCAGGCTTTCTTCAGCATAGCCTGCATCTTTGCCAGCAAGCCCTGTCAGCACATGCACCTTGCATACACTGCAAATCACACCAAAACACATGCGGTCATTGGCCATGCATGCTGTTTGACGGTCAATGCAGCAACAGTTACACAGAGCACGAAGCGGGTGCCGAGCCCCCTGCGGGACGTGAAAACTGAAGCTTGAGAGCACTCCTCAGGCTTGGATGTAGCTTCCCTGACTCTGATCTCGATCCCGTGCGGACCTGACTGTATGCTTTCCAGGTGTTGGGGTTGTTGGCAGCGGGTCAAGCGCGCAGCAACACACGTTCCTTCGACAGCTGTGAAGCCCAAGGCTTGCAGCACCATGAGCAGCACAACTGTTGCACCAGCAGTCCGACTGCAGCTGTATGATGATGACCACAGCCTGTTCTGCTCCAAAGTCAAGGTTGCGCTGCTGGCGAAACGGTTGCCTTTTGAGGTCAGCATCAAGCACCTTGTTTACATCCCAGGCCCAGGAGTTGCCTCAAACCATCCCAGTGGTGTCTCGTCCTGTAACTCGAACTGAAAGCATCTGTGTGGTGTGTTCCGCAGAGCCTTCCTGTGCCATGTGGCTCGACGAGGAGTGCGGAATACAAGGCAACCGCGGTGCTTGGAAAGCTGCCTTCCCTGGTTGTGACTTCTGCCTTGGGTACACAGGTGAAATGGAGTATGCCTAGTATGCACACCGGCTTGGGGTGCACCACCTGACCACCGTACAGGCACCAAACTCCAGATACACACAGACCAAAACCAAAACCTTACGCACTGTGTCATCGTGGGGAGCACTGACAGTACTGACTCCATCCAAGCCAAAGCAACGCGAGCGTGCATATATGCATAATTGTTCCTGGGCACTTTGCATTCTCGCATGCATGCCAAATGCTGGCCCATGCTTGTTCAAGCGCTCATCCTACGCCTGGCGTTCACGCCGCACGCACTGGCCATATGCTTACATGCAGGTGCTCCAGGAATCTGAGGTGATCAACGAGTATTTGGAGGATCAGTTCCCTTCTCCGCCTCTGATGCCCACGCACCCTTTAGCACGCGCCCAGGTGCGGGACACGGGGGGTCACCCACTCACCCACCGGTACAGGCACAGCTCAGCATGAAGTCGTGGCTGGCACGAACGAGGACCAATGTGGTTATCGTACCATTTATGCCTTTGGGCAGGTGTCTGTGCGCCTGAAACTGGCAGCCAAGTGTCAGGGCTGTTGCGCAGCTGTCATGACTTCCTTTGGGACTCAAAGCGCGCGCATGCGCACACACACGCACACGCGCACGTGCACGCGCACGCGCACACACACACGCATACGCACGCATGCACCCACAAGCCAGGCTAAGCAGGCTCTTCCGTGCGCACCTGCTTGCTCCCACTCAGGTGCGCCTGCTGTCGCGCTTCCACGACCTCTACCTGGAGCCTGCGCTGCGCAAGCTGTACCCGCACACCAGCCCCGCAGTGCGCGACGCGGCGCTGGTGGCCGCCGCCAGCGCAGAGGTCTGTGCGCTGCTAGGCACACTGGAGACGCTGCTGCTGCAGGCAGACGCCGCCTGCGCTGCGCTGGCCGCTGCGAGCCCCGACAGCGGCGCCATGGTTGGTGCGCCTGCCGGCACGGTCGGTGCGGAGGCTGCAGCAGGGCCGGCGGCGGCGCCCACGGCGGCGCCCGCAGCCTCGTATGCGGTGGGAGGGAGGCTGACGCTCGCAGACTGTGCCTACCCAGGTGCGAGTCACTGCATGATGAGCCCTGATGCGCATGCATGCTCTCTTCCGGATGTTGGTGTTGCACCTCGTCATGAACGGCAGCTTGTCTGTGACGCTCTGCGCCAGTGTGTGCCTGTGCACGTGCTGTAGTCCTGAGCCAACCTGGCTTTGCTGCTGCTTCAGCCTGCCGTGTGCCCGCGATGGGAGTGTGGAGGCGGCATGCACGCTGATGGTTTGTGCAATTGCACTGCTGCATTTGTTCTGGCCTTGTAGCATGGTTTTTCTACGCGGAAATCATGTGGCCAGCCCTTCATGGCGATGGGGCCTCCCTACAGCAGGACTACGCCAGTTGCCCTCGTGTGGGAGCCTTCAGGCACGCGTTGCTTCGAGACCACTACGTGCAGGCCATGATGGCCTCGCTGAGGCCTGCTGGGGAGGAGTGGCTGGCAGGAAAGCTGAAGCAGTGCTGACGTGACACCAAAGGACGAAGCTTCTGACTGCTACTGACAGCTTTTGCTGTCAGTCTACATTACCATTTTAGTTGGTCTCGAGGGTGAATGGCTTGAGGAGGTGGCGCTAAGGCAAGTGCTAAGGGCTGGTAATGAGCTGCAAACCTGTTGCTTGGTATCGACACGTATCATTCGCTGTCAGGGTATAGACACGTGTTTAGACTCGTCATCCGGCAGACGGTTTGGTGCTGACAAGTTCGCACACGTGAATGACGGACTGAGGTGAGGCTGTTAAACTTCTTATGTTCCTGGTGTTTTGCTCTCAGCTACAACAACCATCACGTCGAGCCTGCAAGGTTATGCATAGGAGGAAGAAGCCAGTGTATTGGGTGTTGGGCTTGCTCACAAACGCTAATAAGAATACGGCAGGCCAGACAACTCGAAGTGGTGATTTCACAGGCAATAGCATCGCTGCAACTGTGTTGTTTGCAGTGCGGCATACATGTCGTCTCAGGCTTTCGACAGTCTAAGGCTGACCGTGGTTTGTGGTTCAGTTGCATCAGCACCCTCAACAACTGCACTCTCCGGTTGCTGCCTGTAACACCCAGGCCTGCTCGCGTGCAGAGAACGTGCAAGATAATATCTCAGTGGCAACCTCAGTGCGGCGCAAGACAATCAGTGCGGGGTGGCTGATCAAATTGCGTAGCGCACTTACTGCACAGGCAGCGTACCGCCATCCGTAACCCATGGGCAAGACGCACTGTGCAGGAGATAGCTACAAGCTATCGCAACGTGTATGTATGCAACTGGGGGGTTTTACAGGACTAAGCTACGAGACTCAGGCCAATGTCGTTGCTTAATGCGGTTCGTGCGCGAAAGCACTTGACCCCTCTGACTCCATAGGCTCTAGACAGCACTTATCTGTTTTTTATTCAGCTGCGCAGCGCTATGGAGCGTATACGTTGCTGTGGAGGGCTGCCTCGCAACCTTGCCACAAAGGGCTGGAGTGCTTGCTGTGAGCGAGCATAAAGCGAACAGCAGCGGACAAAGCGAACAGCAGCGGACAGAGCAGCCAGTTCTGAGTGAAGAGCTGGTGCAAAATGGACAATGCAAGCTCGCAGGGTGGCTCGGAGACAAACAAGAGTGCGAGCGGACCCAGGTATGACGGCATCAAGCGCATCTTATGTCAGCACACGCCCAGCGCTGGCTTGCCCAAACTTTCAACTTCGGAAAATCGGTACTGTGCTTTCAGCACGTGCTGTTGCTTCCAAGGCTGCCCGTCCTGGCTGTTTGCAAGAGCACTGGTGGCGTGCATTTTGCGCGGCAGGCACTGCCCGTATCGCCACTCACTGGTGGTGCCTGTGCAACTTCTGCAGGGTGTCTATCACAGACAACGATGACAATCGTGAGTTTGAGGACCGTCACCGTATCCAAGCCAGCATTTTCTCCGTGCTCTTCATCCTTCAGAAGGAGAAGTTCAATGAGTCTCTGCGTTTCACTGTTATCAAGCTGGCTCTGGACTTCACTCAACTTTTCGCCCTTGTTGTAAACCCAGTAAGTAATAGTGCAGCTCTTGGTGCACAAACGTTTGTCAGCGGTCAACCTATCCGGAGGTGGGGGATGTGGCTGGCCACACCAACCTTGCTAGCACCAGGACTGGGGTCGACCTCAGCATTGTGCCTGTTTTGCGTCATTTCACGCAGGACCATGGGTGGACCATAAGTACCGACAACCTGTGAGTACGGTTGACCTGGTCTGACGCCGTGCCAAGCCACATGACCTTTGCACGTCACCACTTATTGCTTTTGCAAGGCCTGCTGAAGCCTTGCCTTGATGTTCAGTGGCTTGTAGCTCAAATACTTGAGCATATGTTGTGTACCTATGCTGCCGCTTTGAAAGCCGAGTCCACAGCACTTTTCTTGAGCGTACGTCCCTGCTTGTATCATGCATCCGGAAGCCCAGAACCTTGGCGGACGATTGCCTAAACCAAAACCCGCATGCATAATCATTTAGCTCCACAGTCTCAGGCTTGCTTGCCTACTAACCGGTTCTGTGTGACGGAACACGTTCAGGGCATGGAGCGTCGTTACTTTCTCTCGGTGGTCAGACATTATGAGCCGCATAGTAAGTCCTTGATATATTTACTATTTAAATTGCATTGGAAGAAAACACTTACGCTTTTATGGCCTGCGTTTGGTACTGACTTAACCAAGGGTGACCGTTGATCTTCCCAGCGTGAACGCATCGCTGCCTCCGGATGGTGCAACTTGCATGCCATCAGTGATGGCAGAGGCCAACCGAACGACAAGTAGCAGGGGCTGAGGCAGCAGAAACCATGTCACGTTTAACTGCCTGCCGCGGCACTGCACGCACCCGGGGCCAGTGCATGTCACCAGGCTGGTGCTGATTATGCTTGGCTGTGCGTGCTTGCCTGCTTCATGCAGGGGTACAGGGCCTACGTTGCGATTCTCTTCGTTGTTCTCGGCTTGCTAGTGCTCTCTGTTGGCCTTTGCACGTGGATCGCTATCTCGTACAAGAACCGAAGCTTTGCCTACCAATGGTGCGTGCGATGCTGAAAGGCCCATCGGGCTGCGTGCGGAAGTGCATCAAATGCACCACCACACGCAGCGGCACACCAGCTGCCGTAGTCAGCACCACAACACGATTCAACCTGCTCTGTGTGGGGGGACGATGCGAGCGGTGCTTCCAGGCCAGCATGCTTCAACAGCTAGTTTCATTTACATGAACAATGCTCAAAAAGGCGGCTCAAGGCATGCAGGAGCAGCAGCAAACAGCAGGTGGAAGTGAATGATGTGATGCAAGCTGCACAGGTGCCTGCAACTTTGCGTGCTGCGTATATCAGCGATAGAGGCGCACCGCAGCAGCCCCAAACTCGCGTTCACAGCGCTGTTGTACGTCGAGCTTTCCGTCTAGGCAGTTGATTGGCTATGAGCACAATAACCATCCCTGGCCGGACCTGTCATAATCACATCACACTGCACAGCCACTTCACTACCGTACATGCAGCATTGGTGTACACATGTTTGTGTGCTGACGCAGGCCGATTTATGTGCTCCGAGTGATTGCGACGGTGCTGTTTGGCGTGTTTGACATCGCCACGCTTACGCTCATCCAAGTCAGCTACGACTGTCAGCTGCTTGGAGCTAGCAAGAACGACCGGGGCAAGCTTTACAACTTCCCTGCAGAGAGTGAGTGGTGCTGCCGCCCCGATCATTCTGCATGCAGCACACGCTCATGGCTCGTGGCGCTCGTCACCACCTTTTGGATGTATTGCGCATGCTGCATGTTGCATTCATTGTGGGTGCTGTTTGCGGTGCTCCACGCTAACACCAAGGTTTGGGTTTGAGCCTGCCAGGGAGGGGCAACTCTGTTGCAGTGTCCGTTGCTTGCTGGCAGCATAATGGTGGAGCATGACAGAGACGAGGATCAAAATTGGGTGTTGCACGACACATGCGACTGTGCGTACACGGTGCATGCACAGCACACGGTGCACAGCAGCACTGTATGCAAGGGGACCGCTGTGTGCTGTTGTGTACTAGCTATCCAGTGCTGCCGCCTGCTGGTGTGCACCATGCACTGCTGTGCACTGTGCTCTGTGCATGCACCGCCCACTCGACAGCGTATGGCCGCAGGGCCAGTCAACTCATGCATGCTCTGCCACGCAAAGCCTCACGCAGGGCGCACGTTGACCGCTTCGCATCATAACGGTGTCCTGGCGCTGACCTCGCATGCACTCACGGTTGATCTCTTGCCCACCAGGTTGCTTCAACAGCCCGCATCTCATCATTTTCATCATCGGGATCTTCACCCAGATCCTGTACAACGTACTCGCGGTAATGTTCTTCACCGGCGAGTTTGAGGTCAACCCCATCAGCCGGCGCTTCACCTGCTGCGCGCACTCGCACGTGGAGGTGTGGGCGTTCCTGAACAAGACCGCGCTGACGGTGGTGTACGTGCTGGTGGGCTGGAAGCGCATCCAGACCGCCATCACCGCCATCCTGTGCCTCGTCCTGACTTGGCAGTTCTTCAGATGGGTAAGTGCTTAACTCGCGACAAGCAGCTTGCTGGTGCTGAGCACCGCCTGATGCCCATGGCATCCTGCATGGTGATGAGTTGTGCCATGCACGAAACACAAATCCCACGCTTCAGCATGCACAACTGCACACACAAATTGTGCCGTGCAGTTCCCTTCGCCCATGCTTGTCTCCTTACCTTTGCACATGTATGGCACTCCTTGCTGCCTCATCAAGGCTACCGTCAGGCTACCGTCTGCTCAAACGCTGCACTTGTAATGCAGCGATGCAGCGGAGTACCTTCACACCGCCTGGTTTGAACTCATGTTCCCATCCGTACACCCGTGAGGTTGCGTAAGCGCGACTTGGTCCTCCCAGCCCTTGTACCGCTTATCAGTGCTCAAGGCCCATGTTGTGCTATGTTCATGCAGAGCCCTTACATGTACGGCGTGATCAATCACATCCGTGTCGGCTCCTACTGGTCGGTCTCGTACGTGGCCATCCTCGCCGTGGTGATCCTGTTCAAGCCAAAGGGCACGCCCGAGGAGGTGCACCAGTACAAGAGCCAGGTCACGATGGCCATGCTGATCGGCTTGGGCCCCATGATGGTGCTGGGCTACCTGGCCTCGTACCTCAAGCTGACGCTCTACCAGAAGCACGTGCTGAACAAGTTCAAGTGAGCGTGGGTGGGCGTTGAAGCTGTATGCGGGGCTACCACTTGCATGTGAATGGGCGGGTGGGTGGGCGGGTGGGAGTCATTGGGGGGTAAGGTGGGGGTGGGGGAAGAGCAACAGTGTGACTGGTTCTGCGCTGAGAGGTGGTTAGGGATGCCTGCGCTAATGCAAGCTCGGGTGCATGGTGAGTTGGGTGCTGGCACACAAGCATTGTGCAAGCAACCACAATGCTCTCCGGGACCAGGTTGCACACTGAGACCATGCAATGTGTGGTGCTGCAGGAACGCGCCGACGGGCAGCAAGGTGAAGGACATCTACCGCTTCAAGAGCCCCGTGGAGGTGGAGATCGTGGCGCGTGTGGCGCGCACGTGGATCGACGATGACGAGCTCGACATGGACGCTGTAAAGCAGGCCGAGACCATCATCAAGGCCGGCCTGGTGCTGTTCCCCAACAACACCTTCATCGTGCTGCTCTACGCAAACTTCCTGTGGGACGTGCTGGACAACCCGCAGGTGGGGAATAAGGATGCTTTTTCTCTACGTAGAGAAAAAGCATCCGGTAGCGCCTGCTGCTTGCGTTTTGTTCCCATTTTTCATGTGCCTTTACGTACCGTATCTACATAAGGACGGGACTTGGTGGTGGCCGGAAATGAGAGCGCCATGTGTGCTGAACGGGCTGGTAACGGATGGCTTCCTTGTTTGTGCAGGCGGGGTACAGCCAGCTGCAGGCGGCACGCAAGGCGAAGAAGAACTCGGCACCCAACTTCATGGAGCGGTTTGCCATATACAGAAGGTGAAGGCTGAGGGTATCATACATTCATACCACACGTGACGCCATTTGCATCGGCGCGCACCAAAGCATTCAAACGCCGGGCAGGGTCTGGTGTGTCGCGCAAGCGTGTACGGTATCACGCCCTGTCTATGGTGTCTCCGTCTCCCCGGTGTAGACCCGCATGGGTAAACATGTGCGTGCTGCTTATGCGATGGCCACAGGGAGCAAGATCACCTGACGCGCACTGCCAACACAAAAGCAAGTGTGCAGTCCTCCCTGGACCTCGTCAGCTACGTGGAGTTCCAGGTGGGGAGATCCTTCTGGAGATCACGGTGAACCAACACCTGAGCAACAAACCTAAGCCTGTGATGCTTTGACAACGCTCCTTGCCTGGGGGCGTGAGCCCTGAACACGACTACTCTGCGTGGTGCATGATTGCCAGGGTGGCGCATTGTCGATGAGACTAATTGAGTAGACTAAGATACAAACCGCGTGTGTGTGCATGCGGGGTCTATTGCAAATGCAGAGGAGCTACAGCGCTGCCACGCGCGCCCACCGTGACGCGCTGGTTTCGGTGCGCTCCTTCTGGCAGTACCTCCTGCAGCACAACCTGTCCTTCAACCACCTCTCGCGCTCGCTCACCAGCATCGAGGCACGCATGCTCAAGGTAACGAGCTGAAATCGCAGAGGCCCCAGATTGAATCCTTGCCTTGCCGCTGGCCACTCCTACACACCAGCCCTGTTATCTGTTGCTGCTCCCATGTATTGCGGTGAGCGACAGCTGGAGCCGCGTTCTTGACTTTTATTTGAGAGATGCACAGAGGGTGTACCACTTCAGGGGCCACCACATGAGGGGGCACTCATGCAGGTGCCGAATCACCACCTGCATGAGTGCATGGCCCCTACCCGGATTCAAACCTCAAGCACTCGTTCTGATCTTTGATGCACTCTTTGCTGGCGGTGCGGGCGGCACTCCGATCCCGCTCCTCCTGTCCCACATGCCCCCTTGCCCGCCCCGACACATGACAAGTTGAAAACCTGGCATTGCCGCAGGCGGACAAGATCTACCGCAGCGTGCTGGAGCGCTACCCCCACAGCGCCAAGCTGGTGCGGGGCTACGCGCGTTTCACCGAGCACGTGCGCAACGACCCCTGGCGCGCGTCGCGCCTGTACAGCCAGGCCGACAAGCTGGACGCGGAGAACGAGGATGAGGCGCAGGCGACCGCGGTGGACCTGGACGCAGACCAGGAGGAGCGCATGTTGCGCAAGGTAGGTACTGCACCGCTAGCTCATGCACCCGCACCTCACAAGCACGCACACATACACAAACGGCAGCGGCCGGATCAGCGCAGACATTGTCAGGTGCAGTCTTTAGCACGTGTACGCTGGTGCACACTGCACGGCCCCATGGGCGCTCTTTCTGACGCAACGAATCGGGGCAGCGCTGATGTGGGTCACCGGAGCATTGAAGCCAGGAGGAGAAAGGGGAGTTGTACTGGAGGTGGAGCGGGCTATTCTAACTGCCATGGGGCGTGCACATGTGCGTTAGGCAGGGAGCTGGCCGCTGCTCAAGCACACACACTGTTTGGCGGCGAGGTTTTGGCATGCTTCTGACGCCAGGCGGCTTCATTGTGTGTGTCCGATTTCTCGCACAGGTGGACGAGCGTGTGAACGCCGTCATCATCATCAACTGCCGCGGCATCATCCAGATGGCCAACAAGCTTGCACACGCGCTGTTTGGCTACAGCCAAGGGGAAATGGAGAACAAGAACATCTCCATGTGAGTTGCCGTGACTGCCTTCACCCCTCGTCCCCAATGCAGACCTGTTGTGGCCATGCTGGTTGTGTGAGCGCATATTTGGACCTGCCGGCCGGCGATGATTTGCAGACCTCCCTGCCTAGCTGTGGGTCAGCAGCTAAGCTGGCTTCGAGCGTGAATTGAATTAAAGTGATATGCATGTACGGTATATGATGCAATTGCCATTTCCTGTTGGCAGGTTGATGCCTCAGCCCTTCAGTCAGCGGCACAACGGCTACCTACGCCGCCACGTGACCACTGGCAGGGAGACCCTGCTCAACAAAGTAGGTGGTAGCTCCCTTGTTAGCACACCTGTGGCCAATTACTCGCACAGGTATCCCTCTGGCCTGCTGCGCAGCATCTCGGTCCGCTAATCCCGTCCCTGTGAAGGGGGAATGCTGTGCATAGCTCATCCATGCTGGTCGGCCCCCCGCACCTCCCCCATGCAGGTGCTCGACATCATCGGGCTCCACAAAGACAAGTACGTCTTCCCCTTCAAGCTCGCCGTCACTAAGGTGTCAGGCGCTGGCGAGGACTCCTTGTTCATGGGCGTGGCTGAGGTGAGCGTGCAGGAACAGTACCCGCCCGTTGGGCAGGCGTGCATATCATGCAACAGCTTGCGTGGCTTGCCTATGCCTCTCAGAGAAAGAAAGGGACACCGAAATTCATAAAACCTGGCCGGTCGCAAAGAGCCCCGGTTGCCGAGAGGGAGCGGTACTACGCTACCAGGCAGCATTAAGCAACCACCCTTGCATCTGCGTTCTGGCCGTACAGGGTTTGGAAATTGTGCCCGTCTTGCATTGTGTTGCTGTTTTGTAACCTGTACCGCAGCCGGTGGACATCCCCAAGGACGTCGCCAGCGTGTACATCCTGCCAAGCGGCGCCGTGGCAGCCGTCGACCTCACCTTCGTGGACTGGTTCGCGCGCAACAACGAGGACCTCGGCAGCTGCATGCTGGACACACTCGCGGCGGACGCCGCCCCGGTGCGGGGCATCCTGGAGCAGCTGCGCACGCTCGACAAGACTGGCCTCGCCAGCACCGAGCTCAACCTGCCGTCCACGTTCATCAAGCACAAGTACGCGGACGCGGTGGAGGTGTCGATGCACTTCATGCCGCTCGTGCTGGGCGCCGAGGTGTGCATGGTCGTGCACCTGCGCCGCCTCTCGGCGCCGTGCGAGATGGTGCTGGCGGACCGGAAGGGCCGCATACGGTGAGCGGAATGCGCACTCTGCCCTGCTCTGCAGTGCAGTCAGTGCAGTCAGCAATCCCGTACTCAGCATCCAATTGTACACTCGCTCGAGAGCAATGCTGCCTGAGTTTCATTATTGGCAACCATTGACATCGCTGCGTGGTTGTCGTATCGGGCATGCGTGCTGTTGCTGGCAAACGCAGCACGCCAAATTGCATGCACCAGCGCGCGTCGCTGTCACGTCGTAGCACCTTGCTCACAACCAAAACCCTACAATTCAATCGTAGCCCTGTGCTTTGCCTGTTCCTCAGATCGTGGTTGTATTAGTGGTGATCAAATCTGCCTGTACTCCCCGGTGCTGCTGCAGGTATGTGACATCGTCCCTGGCAACCTCCATGGGCCAGACCATGCGCTCGCTGCGCAAGGTCGACATCGGAGAGATCATGCCGCAGCCGTTCGGCGTGCTGCACGGCAGCCTCATCCGGCACTTCTCTCACAAGCACACCAATGCGGCCACGCCGCCCCCTGCGGCGTCCAACACGGGCTGCCGCAGCAGCCTCACCACGGTGCTGGGTGCAACGCCAAAGGTGCAGCAGCATGTGCGGCTGTACATCCGATCCACTGACGAAGGAGGTGAGGGCTGCACTTGGACTACTGGATGAGGGAGAACGCGCCCAAAGCGCACCCCATGCGTCCTTGAACCGTTGACCCTGCGTTGACCTGCTGACCTTGCACGAGCCTGCGTAGGGAGCAACAAGCTGCTTGGCACCAGCTCTTACGGCGCAACCAGGGTTCGGAGGGTGTTGGCAGCACCACGCACTCAAGCAGCTGCTGTCGGCTCTCCCAGTATCGAATCGAGGGCATTGGACCCAACACTGCAATACACCTGACCGAGCCCAACAACATGGGGTTTGGCTTTCGTCGCTTAAGTCCCTCGGGTGCATTCTTTCACGCATTCTTGCAGGCGAGCCGCAGCACATTGTGCAGATCCTGCCCAGCAGCCTCCAGGAGGGGCTCGACGAGCGCAGGCTGCGTGTGAGCGTGGACCCGGCAGGCAAGGTGCTGTCCGTGAGCTCCACGCCGACCGAGCTGTTTGGGTTCGACCCGCGCGAGCTGATCGGCCACAACATCGCGGAGAGCGTCGACGTGCTGCGCCAGCCCACCAAGAGCGTACGGGACGTACTGGACCTCGTCGTGAACAGGTGGGTCAGAGGGAGAGGCGCCCATAGGGCTATGCAGTGCAAGTCCCGTGGGGCCGTGTGGTGCGCATATGCGTATGTGTGTGTGTGCAATTGTGAGGGGAGAAGGCGACGTGCGCGGGGGCGTGGGGCAGGCATGCGCAATCACTGACGTGCATGCGGGCTTGCGCACATTGCCATGTGCCTGCAGCCCTCACACATTCTGACATTCAGCGTAAACCGCACCAGTACAAATGCCTCACAGACGGTTGCTTGTATGATTGCTGTGTGATTCGGTGTGTGGTGCACAGGGTGGTGGTATCGCCCGGGCTGAGCTGGCGTGTTGGCATCCAGGCGCCGCTCGACCGCCGCATGCCGGCGGGCATTGCGGCGCTGGTGCAGAGCCAGAAGACGCACGCCGCCATCATGGAGGTTGAACTCACCCTGGAGCAGGAGGATGTGCTGACGGAGCGCATCATAGACATCTCCATATCGCTGTGGCGGGCCGACATACTCACAGGTCCGTGCGGTACACCATGCGGTACACCACAGCGTGCCGTGGCAGCCAGTACATCAGTACGTCAGTACATGGCAGTGCTGCAATCCCCTGGCTGCACCCTTTACCATCCTTCCTCATTCCAGATTTATTTCACCAGTTTAGGCTCAAATCTGGGTGCTAAGGGTCCGGCCTGATGCACTGCGACTCGTCATGCAAGCTGCAGTGTTTGAGCATTACTCGTACCTGAACTCGAATTCCGAATTTCAACACAATTATTGAATGCGTAGGCCTGCTGGAGGTGGACCGTGAGGGGCTCATCATGCGCGCCCAGGAGCACGCCTTCTACCCCACCGGCCTCCTCTTTGGCGTGCCCACGCTCAGCATGCAGGGCCAGCCGGTCTCTCGCTTCCTGGACCTCGCGGGCCAGGCCGTGACTGACCTCTACCGCAGCACGTCCACCACCGTGGGCGTGGACGCCGGCGGTATCCGCGGCCGCAAGGGCGCGTTGAAGCAGAGCGGCAGTGGCAAGGCCAAGTCCTGCGGCCCCACACACGAGCTTCAAGCCCTCCATGTGGACACCGCGCCGCTCGCGCTCGGCGTGCAGATCGTTTGCAAGGAGGGGCACGGCTCTCACAGCCGGAGCTACATAATCCTGCACATGCGGCGCCCGCCGCTCGGCAGCGTGTCGACGTTCTTGGAGAAGTTGGAAGCGGAAGCGCTGGCGCCCATCCCGGACGAGCACGCGAGCCGTCTGGCGTTGGCCACGGCGCTCGTTGCGATCATGGCCAATCCCGCAGCGGCGGCCACGCACGCTCGCCTGGCAGCTGGGCAGGAAGCGCTGCCGTCTGCAACCGCCCGTGCAATGATTACAATCACTGACGTTACCGGGGGACCTGGAGAAGCTGGGGCCTCACAAGGGGATGCCACTGTGCCGGCGGCGGCACCAGCGGTGGGCGAGGAAGCGGCGGCATCCGTACCGCAGCCGCTACCACTCATGCAGCCAGCGGCCGCTGCTGCCGAGAGCTCCGAGCAGCCGGGCATGTCACCTGTCGCTAAGGCTGCACCAAGCCCGCTGGAAGTCACAGCAGACACGCTTGCAGGCGAGGAGACGGGCGGAGTGCGCTCGCCGGCGGCCCTCGGGGCACCGCCGGCAGCCGTCACGGCGCCGCTCATCCCCGGTCGGACACGCATTTCAGCACGCAGGACCCGCCCGGTCGGCCTTTCCAACCTGGCAGTGAACAGGGAGATGGTGGCGGAGAAGCGTCGCAGGGATGAGGCGGGGGGTGGGGAAGGGGAGGAGCCGCAGGACGCTGCGGCTGTCGGTGCCAAGGCCTTGGCGACGGCTGTAGGAGACGGCACGGCAGCGCCGGCACGAGTGGCACCGGTGCGGCAGCCGTCCACGCTGACGTTGAACGACGCCGCCGATGCGGCGAGCAGCACTGCTGCTAGCAGCAGCGTCGACGTGGCTGCTGCTGCGACCCCCAGCCCCAAGAAGGGACCACGAGAGGCCTTTGCAGATGCGGACGCCCAGCACTCCATCGTGCTTGCAGCTGACGCGGCAGTGGATGCTGATCAATCAGCCGCTGCTTCTGCCAACGGCGCGGATGGTTTGGCGGCACCGCCCGCAGTGGCTGGTGCCTCCGACCCCAGCAATGAAGGTGCAGGGTCAACCCAGCAGGCTGTGCCTACTGCTGCAGCGGCAGCTGCAGAGGAGGAGGAGCTGCAGCGGTGCATGCAGGCCATAGTGGCAAAGGAGGAGGAAGCTGCGCAAGCGATGCTGGCGGCCGTCGCGATGCTGGGCTCTCCCGAGATGGCTCCGCAGCGCGCGTCTGACAGCGCCCATGCTGCAATCGCGCCTGGTGGGTATGGCAGAGCGCGCTGCCTTGTGCGTGGCCTTCAGCCGGGCTCGTCCATGGGAGTCCTTGTCTGGGAGCCAACATGCGAGCGCCAAGTACGCCTGCATACATTGTACGGTATGCATGCCTCCGCACCTGCATGCAGGCCGCCCGCTTAATGCTCCCTGAACACCTGCTGTGTGTGCTTGCCAGCTCACAGCACAATCCTGTTGCGGTGCATTTCGTGCAGGCATGGACGGCGCAATCGGCAGGCATCTGCCTGGCAGCGCCATGCAGCTGCACACGCTCGTCCAGGACATGCCGGAAAAGAGCAACGGCAGCAACGCGAGCGCAGGTAGCGCCGGCGGCCTCACCGCCGAGCGGCGCCGTTCACTCAGCGCAGACGCCGCGTCCAGCCCTCAGGCGGCGTTCAACAAAGCGCAGCCGACGCCGTCACGCCTGGGCCGCAACGTGTTCCTGGCCACCTTGAACCGTGAGTCAGAACGTCAGCTGGCAGTGACCTGCTGTTTGGCTGCCACGCAACCCCAACTTGACATCTCTCAATGCCCCGCATGCATGCCCGGGCTGGCCCATGAACCTAAAGCTGTCCTGTGCTCCTTTGAGGCCTCTGCACGCACGCCTGTGTTACACCATTTTTGTCAACAACCTTGTTTAGAGATGAACCACTACCAGTATCTCGACGGACGACAGCCTTTGGCGCAGTGCATGCATTGCCATATGGCTCGTGCCCGATCTCTTTCCTTTTGCCCTCCCCCTTCTCAGCACTTTCTCCGCCCCGGGCCGCCCCCCACCCCGTCTGCCATCACGCCTGCAGATAGCGAGTCCATGACCCGCAAGTCGGTGAGCTTTGCGGAGGAGAACCTCGTCGTCGGCCTCGACGGACGAGTGGAGCGCATGCCCTCCAACCTCGGCACCACCGACGCCGCCGTCAACCTCCCGGGCGCGATCGCCGGCACAGACACGCCCTCCGGCGGCGCCAAGACGCGCGCTGGGCGCATCGCCAAGGACGGACCGTCCTCGCCGCGGGGCCGCCCGGGCGGGATGCTGACGGCGCAGCAGAAGGGGCTGGAGGGATCCTCCTGGCCGCGGGGCTCTGCACGCAGCACGCTTGCGCAGGCAGGGCGTGAATATGAGGGGGCGGACGTGGAGGAGGAGGAGGAGGAGGAGGAGGAGGAGGAGGGTGGCGAGGATGAGGGCGGAGATGACGACGACGACGGCCAGCTTCCGGTGAGTGCGGGGCGCCTCATGACCAGACTGCCTCGGAACTCCAGCCCTCCCATTCGCAGATGAAGGGGAAGCTGTGATTTCTTGCTGGGCCATGTGGGTCATGGGTAAAAGCGTGGAAGCACGATCAGGTCTCCTGCATAGAAGCCGCTGTGTTCTGTTATGCAGCCCAAAGCATCCGAGTGTTGTGGCCAGGTGATTCGCAGAATGCTGCGTGCCCTGCATAACGCATTGACGCTTTGTGTGCTGCCGTGGTGGTGTGGCTTGTGCTGCGCTGTGCCGCGCAGCCGGAGGAGCAGCAGAAGGCCGACATCAAGCGCGCGCGCATCAACTCCTGGGTGATGAGTGACGGCGAGGTCTACTACTCCAAGGAGGACGTCACCAACACAGAGGGCCAGCACTACCCCTTCGGCCCAGACATGAAGGAGCAGTTTGAGTGAGGCCCTGCCCCGCACACCACTTTGCACACCACTTTGCTGCTGCCTACGTCAGGCTGTGTCCCCCATGCATCCTCGCCGCCTGGGCACTACTGCACCAGCGAACTTCGCACCTGGGATGTTGTGGGATGTGATGAGATGTAATGTGTTGGGGGGATGTTGGGGGGATATTTGGCAGGCCCGCTTCCTTGCAGCAAGGATACTGCTGGTCCAGCTATGACACCAGCTGTGACACTGGCATACCCTGTGCAGTAGCCTAGGTTGCGTACATGACGCACCACACGAGGCGGCACAGGCCCCATTATAGGCGGGCGCATTGTATACCCAACAGTGAATCCTTGCATATCTTCCTGCATCATGCCCTTACTGTTGCCCTTGTTGCCGTGCTGGCATCCTCTCGCCCTTGTTGCTGCTGCAGCTTGGAGCACGGCGGCGTTGCTGACGAGGACAGCGCTGAAAATGAGGAGAAGGCCTCCGGTGACCAGAGCAGCAGCAACTCTGGAAAGAAGAAGGGCCGCGGCAATGATGGCGGCGCGCACGATGCTGGAGCGGCCAAGGCCGCAAAGGAGGAACTGGCCGAGAAGATGGGGTGCGTCTTAGCTGCTGAGGCCCTGCTTGCACTGCATGCGCAGGCTGCGTGCCGGCAGCTTGCAGTGAGCTGCAAACCGTCCGCACGCTGCTGCACCTTGCGTCACACCCTGCCGAGTGCTGACATCCTGTATTGTACATTTTTGATCTCCTGATTTTCCAACTACAGCGAGGCTGCAAGCGAGGCTGGGGACGACAAGAGCATGACTTCCTCCAATAGCGATGCCACCGACGCCAACTCAGCCACGCAAGCGGACTTCCGGCGCGGGCGGCGCTTCCGAAAGCTCATGAAGATCTTCACCAGCCCCGTCAACGTGGCAGCCACGCGCGCTTTCCGGTGGCAGGCGCTGTTGGCGGTGGTGGCGCAGCTGCTGGCCAACTTTTTGTGCTTCATGCTGCTCACCGTGCTGCTCATGGCCCAGGTCAGAGTCCCTACGCGCAGGCAAAGGCATACGCTGACGCCCACATCCTGCCCACAATCTTGCGCGTCAATTGATTGAATGGACGAGTCTGGATAACTGTGTGGAGAGTCGTTGTGTGCATGCGTGGCGACATGTGTGTGCGCAAGTAAATGATGGCTGTCACCCTGCTCCCTGCTCCCTATGTAGCCACTTCAATTCACTTTACTGCTCTTCCGGAGCGCAACATCCTTTGTCGCTGAACGCTAGCGTCGCCTGCTTCTCCCGCTGTGCCTGGGTACAATGACTCCCCGCTGTCCCCTGCAGAACCAAACCCTCAAGGAAATGGACAACCTGAGCAAGGCCACGCTGGCTATGCAAGACGTGCTTGTGAAGGTTGGTCTCTTGGACTCGATCTACGCCGGCAGGCTCGTGCCCGGCCTCATACAGTCCTCCTACATCCCGGAGCTTCACAGGGACCTGGGAACAAACCTCGACGTACGTGTGCCGACGAAGCAATTGTGTGTGCTTCCATCCGCCTTCTGGTTGGTCATACCGTGCACGCTGTGCGTGCACGAGTCAAACACTCATATGACAACATGCTGTCTGTCTGGTGCAAACAAGCAAACCTGCAATGATGTTTGTGGTTGCATGTGGCCACCCATGGCTGGAGGACAACAGCAACTTGCATGTCCGGCAGTGATTGAACTGATCTGTGCTGATGACTTGCATGATGCACCTGTGCTGGGCTGGCTGTTGTTGCCCTGCTGCTTTCACGCAGTTGGCGTGGCGTGAGCATGTGAACGCGTACTTGGGCTCCCGCACCGGCGCCAAAGTTCAGCCGCAGCAGTACAACTTGAGCACGTTGTGGAACGGCTACAACCACCAAGAGACGCAGTACATAAACGGAGTGACGCCGGGTAGCATCATCGTGCGGAACTCCAGCCAGACGCTGTGGCGGCTGGGCATGACGTACATGCGGCAGGGGTTCGAGCTGCACCACCTGCATGCGACGTGGGGCCCTGATCAGAACGGCTTGGAGGCCATCAACGAGTACAAGTGAGAGCTTGGGGCTGTGCTGGCAAGCGTGCATGATTGGGTTCTTGATTTCCTGTTCCTCGAGACCAATACCACCCCGTGTAGAGATGCGTGCGTATGTTACAAGGGCGGGGCGGACACGCTTGTAGTGCCTGAAAAACAATCTGAGCTTGGTGCCAGCGGTTGCCAACGTTGTAGCTCCCAGCTTGGAACCAAGGGGTTCAGTCCAGCTGCTGCTTACGGGTCCAACAATTGTGCGTGCATGCGTGCGAGCATGTGTGCGTGCATGCGTGCTGCAAAATTGGGGGCCGCATGCTGCCATCAGTATGTGTGTGTGCTTGCTTGCTGCTATTCTTGTTGTCCTGTGCTGAAGTGCATGGACGTGTTTTGTATGTGTGTGCATCGCAGGTATGTGCAGACGAACGGCGCGTTTGAGCTGCAGGGGGGGTATGGGCTGGTTCTGGATGCCATGCTGCTGCAAAGCGTGCAGCGCTCGCACAACCTCAACCGGCTGCAGCTGGTCCTGCTGATCCTGGAGGGCTGCTGCATATGCTCCCTCATCGTCGCGTACATGGCGTGGCTGCTCAGCAAGGTGAGTGAGCGCACAGAAATGCAGCTGTATTGCTACATGTGTGAGATATCTACTGTAGCACTTTTCGGTCACCCAGGGTGTGTTGTTTCCGTTTCAGTGCATGTGCAGCAATGCATGATTGCATGCGTGTACAGAAGCAGCCAGCCACGGCTAATTGTTGGGACATGGCAGGGTACCTTCGCAGCAGGTCGGTCACATGGTCACGGTCTGTTGAAAGTTTCACTCGCATACACACGCTGCCTGTACCGGTCATGCAGGTGGACATGCAACGCTACTCAATGTACAGCGTCTTCCTGATCGTCCCTGTCAGCCTCATTCGCGGCCTCGCCTCCCAGGCCATCCGAGTGGACGCGACCGAGGACAATGAGCAGGATGATGGAGACGAGCCGCTGCCTGAGGAGTTGACAGGGGGCGGGCAAAGCGGCGGCGCATCGGGCGGCAAAGGCGGCAGGAACGACACTGTGCAGATCACCGTGGCGGGCGGAGGCGGGGGCGGTGGTGTGCAAGTGGGGGCTAGCAGCGCGTCCGCCTTCAGCAGCATGTGGTGAGTGTGAGAGAGAGAAAGGGCGTGATTACATCACCCAGACCAGTGTGGCCAGAGGCTCAGATCCGGGACAGGGCATCGAGAGGAGCAACTGAGTGGCCGCGCCTGGATGCATCGCATGCGAATGCAGGGATGGATGCATCCGTGGTGGGTTAAGGACCCAGAACAACAAACATGACTGCATGCTTACGTGCCCCTTAAGCTTTTTGCATGACGACTCTGCATAGCAGCATGTGTTGTACATCCTGCCCGTGGAATGGACCCCAGGCGTGCACAGCAAAACACAATCTTTCAGTCTGGTTCGGATGAGGACTGCGGTTGGATCAGGCACCAGGCATAATTGTGTGCTGCGGTCCTGGGTTAGCAGGGGGCTCAGGCGGAATACTCTATGCATTGCATGAGTGCACTACGCGATTCTTGGCTATCATCGGCAGTCCCACCTATCCAAAGGTCACGTGTGTGAGTCATGCATTGGTGATTGCATTGCGCGTGTCGTCATGGCAGGTCGTCGGCGTCCCAAGGCTGGTCGTGGCCGGAGATCCAGCAGCGGCTCATGTGGCGCAAGCAGCCGCTGCGTTTTGGCAAGCGCAGCATGGCGCGCAACAGCCGCGAGAGCCTGTGGCTGCTGGCGCCCTTCATCGCCTGGGGCATGATCGTCCTCGTCATGCACTCGCTAGGCTATGTGAACCTGGCAAAGGTGGGTGCGTCTAGACCGTGCAATTTTGTGTGGTTGAGGGGGAGATGCGGGTGTGGCGCGGTGAAGTGTTGGTGCCCAAATGCGTGCCAGTTGACACGCATGGCTCAGGCATGCAAGTGACTAGGCCAGTGATTATGTTGTGCAATCACGTCGGTCGCCGCACTTGCTGCCATCCCTGCATTGTGCACGTCATGCCAGCATTCAACGATGAGCAGGCTGCATGAAGCTTAAGAACCGCGCCGTGCCATTGTCCCGAGCGCAGGTCGACGCGCCGATTGCCATCAGCAACGTCGTCAACATGGTCCTCGTACGCATGCACCGCGTCATGACGTTTGCGCTGGAGCTCACCGGCCCGCCACGCAGCCTCGACGCACGCTACGCGCTTCGCAGCACCCTCGACGACGAACTTTTGGAGCTCAAAACCGAATGGGACGTGATGCTCTTCGGTGCCAACTCCACGCTGCGGCAGACACCCCACTTTGCGCTGGCCAACACGGGCCTCTCCTTCCTGAAATCAGCCGCCACGGAGCTTCTGTACGAGACGGATGTGGACTGTTACATCCCCGACGCCTCAAAATGCTATCCCCCGGATCACCCCTACGAGGGCATCGTCAGGCGAGGCTTGGTGGCGCTTGTACAACGATTCTTCACGGAGACTGAGCTGCTCCTCCGTGACGAGCCCGGCGCATGGAACCTGAATTCGAGCCGAGTGGATTACATCCTGCGGGAGGGGCAGGGCAACATGAAGTGGGCCATGTATGCGGCCAGCACGCGCCACTTTGCGTACGTGGTTGGCGTGTACAAGCGAGTTGAGACGTTCCACATCGTGGTGGTGGTGCTGAGCTGGGTGCTCGTGGCGTTCTTCCTGGTCTGCATGATGCGACCCTTCATGGCCAGGACACAGGTATGCTTATGCTTGCTACCGGGTGGACGAGCATGGTCAAGAGGCCATGTAGGAGGCAGGAGGCGGCATGTGACAGTACCCGTAGCGCGGTCGATGAAGGAATGGTGGACGAGTGAGAGGGGATAATGCCAACACGCTAATGTTATCATGCTGCACCCTGGCACCAGTTTGCTAGCGGTAGCAGTATGCTAGTTACTTAGCACACAGGCGTGTTGGCAAGTCCATGCCAGCGTCCACCTGTGCACTGCGTGCATGCCGCCACGTGCCCCTGCACGCGCCTGCCCCTGCCCCTTCCTGCTCCTCCTAACGCTGTGGTGTGTCGTGCTGTGGGTGTGTCGTGCAGCGTGAGACCGCGCACATTGCGGAGATGCTGAGCCAGCTGCCTCAGGACGTGGACGTGGAGGGTATGGTCAGTCGCGCACTCATGGTGGCACGCCAAGGTGAGCCAGCCTGACACACATAAGCCCCCCTAACCAGTTTTGAGGGCTATCATACCCCCTGGAGCGAATCCGAATCCGAAACCAATTCATATGTGTAGGGTACTAGGGGGCTACGGTACTGCTCCCTTGAAACACGCCTGCATGCCTGGCCGTACTGCCTGTCCGAATGCTGGATTCATATATGGGTGGTGTGCGAGTGATGCCGTGCTGCACGCTTGTGCTGGTTATCATTCGTGGAGTTGGTGTGCGCACCGACCTGTGATCCGCAATGTTCAAGCGTTGCATGCCTCATGGCATGCATGGGAGTCCAGCATGCATCAATGCGGTCTGTCGCTGCCCGTGCAAGCCCTTCTTCGTGCCTATGTGCGAATGTGTGCAGGGGGCACTGTACCTCAACCGCCTGGCCGACATGGGCGCAGGCGGATGTCGTTCTTCGGCCGCGGTAACAACAAGGTTGCGCCCGCTCCCAAGTAACACCACCACCGCGCCTTCTCAGCCTCATGGGCTACGCACGCTTAACTCAGCGATGCGTTTGGAGCTGGCGCTGCATTTCCGTTACCGCTAACCCTCCCCACCGGCCCGTGTGTGCCAGCGTGCTTGGCATTCTGAGCTGCGGGCTTCCGATTTCACAGTTGCGGTGGTTTGGCATGCCACGATTTTCCGTGGCGTTTCAGCCAAACAAGCGTGCTAACATTAGTGTTTTCTGGACGGGTGAATTGCTCGCAACAACGGCGTCTACCTTGACGACGCAATATTATACCACATCGAACGTTTATCAATGATTATCCCAATGGTCTACGGTGAGGTTTGCCCTGTCCTTTTCAGGCGACCTTTCCGTATTGCTTCATCATTCTGTGGCGATTGGCAACCGATTGCTGCTCGTTAGGCCTTGACCTGCACCAAAACATGGTATGCTTCCTTAAGGCATATTGACGGCGCATCTATGAGCGCTTTCCACATGACGCTGACCAGAACTTGGCATTGGATGATGTTACACTCTGATTGGACCACGGGCCCACAACCATACGCCTTGTACCTTGACAATGCACATGTGATATCGCGCACTACACGTACCTCGTACTGGGTGGCGTTGCGTGTATGTGTTTGAGCGTGTCTTGTGAGCGGGAGAGGTGGAGTGGAGCCATCAAGCTAAGCCGGCGTCCAGGGGCGCTGCTTGGTAGGACGGTATGAGGAATTAACTCGAGCGCCCTGGGACCTTTCCCGGGCAGACCCGTGCTTCTGCCGATTGCGGTGCATGTCACCTTTCCCTCGTCACCCCCCGTGTGCACCCACTCGTACACATTTCATTGCACTTCACCAGCGTATATGCCTGCATGACAGCATCATGCATGCATGCATCGTGCGGACCACCACCCGAGTCGTGATAATAGGAGGTTATGATAACTTGGCGTTTTCTGCACCTGCACCTGCCACCACCAAAGGCATGCATCCGGAGCTGCAAAGCTCGAGACGAAGTGTGAGCTTGCCAGTCGAACACCTGAAAGCATGTGCGTCGCCATGCGCTGAGCTTCGAAATACATTTACCCCTTTTTTCTTGACCCTTGACAAGTATTGACCCGAGAAACCCTCCGTAGGTACTGCCTTGCCGCAGCTGATCCTGAGTGCCAGGCCAAGGGCACTGCTGGCCGGGCCTATGTGGTCTATGCTTCTACCATGACATACTATACCCGACGCCACGTCTGCCGATTGCACTCATGCATGCGACATTAACCTGTGGTTGCTCCGATGCCCCCCTGCATGCACACCCGCCCCCTTCATCCGCCCAAGACCATGTCATCCCCCTTCCCCCGAGCTTTGCCCCTGCCGTGTGGGTAGAGTGCTGATGAGCTCCGATAATCGACGCTGCCATGTGCCCTCGTTGTATGTCAGCCTGCAGCCTCTACCTGCAATAACCCAGTGGCCCTGCCCGCGGCTTGCCCTGAATCCCAGAGTCCGTCCTATGGATGATCGGGAGCCCTTTCCGATTCCCTGAACCCCTTGCCCTCGCATGTTTTGCTTGCGGCATTCATTGAAACCGAGTGCATATGAGGTTAGGGCTCCAGGTTACACTGATTAACGTTGGACCTTCTTGGGCCCTGCCAGGCGTCCAACACGATGTTGCACGACTGCGAGGGCTGATGCACGCTCGCACCCATCCACACTCACACACACACGCTCTGTACCCGCTACAGCATGTACCGCGCGGCAGGCGTCATCTGCCTGCACCTGCCCTCTTGCGAGCCACTGCCTGTTATTGATTGTGTGTACCGCACCTGAAGTGTTCGAGCCGCAGCAAAGGCAGACCGGACACGGGTCTGGTGCGTTGGTGGGAGGTGGCAGAGATTTTCGAGGATATTTATTTCTTCCATTCATCTACGCTTGCAAGGACGAGCCATGAGCCATGAGCCTTGCTTCCCTTCCCTTGGTCTTCGAGCTGTACTTGGGTTTGCTGGGTGGACGATTGTGCTGCGTGAGTGGCCGCACGAGATGCCTTCCTTGAGCGTCACAACCGCACTGTTGAAGTGCTAGGAATGTAACATTGTGAACAGTGCTTGCTACCTGTGCGCATGCGGCACACGCCCGTATGTATGCCAGTGCGCATGGTTTCTTAGCTAGCGCCCTCCTCTGTTGCACATCGTGCCTGATCGAGGGGGCCCCACTAGGCCCACGAGTACGGCACGCTGGTGTGTACGTATCCCCCGAACATTCAGCTCAGCACAATTGCTGGATGCTGTTGTTCGGGGGCTTGCTAGGTGGATGGAAGGGTGCGGGTGCAAGCCGGGCAGGGTTGTGCAGGCTACAATGGGTGAAAGTGATACAGACGCTTGGCATGAATGGCTTCACGTGTACAGCCGGTGGCCTTGCAGGATGTCAGTGGGGGATTCGGACGGTGCATGGGTGGTTGAGTTGCCTCGTGCGTAGTGGTGCCCACGCATACCAGCGACGTCAGCGGGCATGTGATGTCCGTGCCTGCGGGGTAATTAGTGAAGTGATGCCAGCAGGCCTGAAGCAGTGTGCTTAAAGCGAGTGTGGCCAAGGTCATACACCAGTGTAACAGATTGGGCAAATGCGGTAACAGAAGGGCACATGCGCTGATGCGCCGCCCAGCAATCGATCGTGCGCCCGCATTGGTCAATTGGCAAGGGGCTGGTGACGTGGGCGGGCCAAGTCCGCCAGTGGAGCACAGATGGGGGGCACATGTGCGGGATTGCCTGCAAATGCATTGCAGCTTTGGCAGAAGCGCTTCACCACTGCTGCTCACTGCTACTCCAGCGCCGACCTGCGGCGTGTGCTTGGTATGCATGCAGGACTCTGCATCAACGCTTCTTACGTTCGAATGCCGATGAACCTGTTGCTAGGAAATGCCTCACCAGCACCTCAGCAAAACGGCAACGACGCTTTTGGGCTGGGTGTGTTGGCAGTCACAGGTGGCAAGCCAAGTCAATCTTAGTCGTTGCCACTGCCGCGGCTGTGCTTTCTTCACCGCAGCTCGTACTGGCTGTAAGGTCATCACCTAGCGTTCCTAGTAGTATCTGGGGTGCTGTCGTGTGCATACGGTGTGATGGGCGTCATTGTGGTACCACGAACGTGCTGCATGTGTGGGTTGCCTCTGGTCACACAGTGCACATGCAAGTTGCTCCAAGCCACTCACCACTGAGATCTTTTTTGCAAGATGCAAGTAAGACCTTGGACTCGATAGGAAGGGCACTGAGCACAGCGGTCGTCAATGCAGGTGCACGCATCCCAAGGCTGGTGCCCTACCCTAGCCCATGCTTCTCCTCCCCACAGGTATACTACGCAGTGGGACCTGCAGTTGAGCGCAAAGGTCAACACAGTGCGCCACAGCCGGGTCCTGCATCCGTACTCTCCTGCTGGTTAGGCTGGTGAAAAGGTGCTTAGCTTCATTTGCAAACCGCTACTTGTGTGGTTATCGGTTGCCTGAGCATTTCTCTGAGAACTTGTGGGTTTGCCTGCTGCCTGATCCGAACAGCCTGGGCACAGAGCAAGCCAGGTCTGCCAAAGTCATAACTGCAACCATTTCGCACATATTTTTTTGGATAAGACCTGAGAGCAAAAGAGAGCTCTGACAATCTGCGGAAAAAATCGCCGCCCGCAACAAAAAGTGGCGAAACCCACAATTCGTTGCTGTACGTGTGCGTGGGACTTGCCAGCGCCGACGGTCGCTGAGGCAGCCCAGAGTGACACCATGGCTTGATCCCCTCCCTTAAACTGGAAGTTTACAAACAAGGTTCCCGCAATCAGAACCGGTCATTCATCTCTGAACCGGTCTCTCCTTCCAGCTCCTTCATCCCACCAAGTCACACAGAGGTTATTAGGACCGCTCAACCTACAGGTGAATCACTCCCTACGGGATGCTCAGGTGTACGGTAAGAGGGAAGAAAGAGGCAGTCACGGTTCCGAAACGAGCAACACGCCTGCTTTGTGGTCACCCATTGGTGTCACACTGCAGCAAGCGTTTGAGCACTTGTGCCGCCAGTCTGAACAGGTTGGCAGCTTGGTGGTATCAGAGTATCAGACCGTTTAAGATTGGCTTGGCCAGTGTCATCCTGCCTGCATACCCCAGCCCTTATTGTCAGTGTCGTGGAGACTGCTGCACGACACTATTGTGCAGCAACGGCAGACGCACTGTTTAGCAAGGTGCTGTGCGCAGCCTGACCCTTGTGCACAATGCTTCTTGTAACCTTGACGAACCTTGGCGAACATCGCCTTTTCCTGTGGAAGTTCACAAACAGCAAATTCAACTGCCTGAGCGCTTAGTAAACTGGTCGGTTGCTACTTGCATTCGACCAGTCTCACTCTCTTTGTCACTGCACTTCCAAGAGCCTTCCTTATTGACACACTGCACATATTACAAAGCTATTTAACAAGGAGCTAGGCAGGCTGTTCCATTTACGTTGAGCACTTGAGCTTTTTTCAACATCAACCACCTGTACGGTTTGAAAACCAGCGGACCCAACTCTTGTAGGCGGATATTGCCCCTTCAAGTTCCACCGTATCCGCTTTTCACGTAAGTGCAAAGTTAAAGACACTGCACGCAGTGCGCCGCACAAGCTTAACTCCGGGTCTGTTGCTGACCTGCGTGCGCACGATGAAACCCAAGCCTGAGTCTGTCTGTTCGTGTGAAACAACCTTGTGGCATTGACACACAATCCTTACTGAGTGCACAGCACAACACGTGGACCAATTGTTTGACCTCTGACGGTTTCTGCATAAAGTGAGTGCGGTGCTTCTACTGAACCGCCATTTTGTTGGTATACTGTGTGTTGCACCCTCAGGTCAGAGGCTTTAGGGAGCATGTTGCTGAACCAGATGTTGAGCATCGTGGCAGCTCTGGTCGTCGCCGGCCACCTGGTGGCCCCGTTTCGTGGCGCGCTCGCTAACGACAACGTCACCCAGAGCACCTCTTCGTGCTATGACACCAACACCTACACCCCTGGGACATATGCTACAGCTCAAACAAGGCAGACAAGCTCAGGCCACGTAGCCTGTGGAATTTGGGTGGGAACTACACGGAGCAGGGCGCAGTATTTTCGCCAGGGAGGCTTCACCTCCTTGAACGCATGCAATCAGTTCCTTCTGGAGTATCCTTCAAGTATATTTTTTCCTGATCAACACTCAGAGTGCTGCGTAGGGACCAACCTCTGCAACATATTTACACCCCTCCCTCCGGCCCCTGCTCCTCCGCCATCACCGCCGTCGCCGCCGGGCAGCGCGGCCTCCTTCACCGCTAACCGCAGCCTGGCGGCTCTGTTGGTGGGAGTGGTGATGGTCATCCTCGCATGCGTTGCGGTGTGAACAGCAAAGCGCCGCAGCTCTGCGAGGCGCACGCTGCGCGCGTTGTTGGCGGCGGCCGCTTCGCTGTCACTGCGCTGCTGGCTCGTTACGGCTATCCCTGCTCACCATGCTCACGACCTGATAAAGGACTGCATGGTGGCTCCTCTTCCTCGCTCCACATTTGCAATGTCGGCCTTTCATAATGCCTATGGCATGCATGGAATGGCTCTTAGCGTGCCTGCATCCCCGCTGCTTACAAACACATCAACCAGTCCGGCCGCTACCTCTGATACGGCGTCTCCCGCATCCATCCATGTACCGTAGCATGTGGCCACATATCCACATGGCATACATCCTGGCATACGGACTGCATGAGTCCCCGGGATTCACGCTGCATTGCCCGACGGGAATGAACACACTGCAATTCATGGAATGCACACTCTTAAGTGTTATACGCTTGTGAGCATGGAAGTCTGTTCTGCGATTGCGATTGCGCGCGTTCCAAGCTGTTCGCTGCCTCTTGCCCGCTAGCCCTGTGAACACAGAGCTGCCCTATATTCCTCTGGGTTGCACCCATTCCGCCGCTGCGTTCGCGAGAACCTGCCTCGGTAGTGACCTGTGGTCCGCATCGCTTACAACATGTATCAGCATGCTCCTCGTTTGTCTGCCGGCAGCCAGCTCAAATCACGCATATTTCTCTCAGAATCAGAGCTGGGCGGGCCAGCAACGTAACAGAAAGATGGTCAGCTTGTGGATCAGCACTCAATAGTTTAGCGGGAAGGAGGCAGGTTTCCCGGCGGCGTGTGCGTGCCGGCAGTCACGACCGCAGCTCACCATGTGAGCGGCAGGCAATGCACTTGCATGTGACCCCAGTGTGGGTGGGTGTTTTGCAGGAAGAGGCGCGCTTGCATGCTCATCAGGAAACCACCCAAATCCGTTCCCATACGTACGGCACAATAGTCCCTCTGCCGGCAACTGCGGCAACGACTGCCACGACTGCGATGGATGCAGCAACAGTTCTTGAGGCAGCTTGCGGGGGAGGATGTGTGAGAGGCCATCGAGTGCCTCACAAGGTGGGGTTAATGCCGAGCGAGCTGCATGCGCTTGACTACCTCCCCGCACCCTTCCCCCTCCCCCCTTGCCCTCATGCCGACACTGCCACGCATGCATGCGCAGCACATGCAACGGCAGGCAGGGTGCTGCCTACACTCTTGTAGGCCTAATGCACCGCTGGGGGCCATTGCAAGCTAGCCTCACTTGCTGTCGGATTCACGCCTAAACACGTGGTGCGCACTGGTGACAGCCGGTCAGTCAGCTTAGTCAGCCCCATCGTGGCGATCCCTTGATTGCCCTGGAGGAAGTTTGCTGCAGCAATGCTTGAAAATCACTCCTGAGTCCGCCAGTAGCGCGGCTTACATGGCACGAATGTGCTAGGCTGAGCTGAAACTGGCAAGTTTCCAGCCGCGGCTCACACTCACCAGCATAAGCGAAGGCAACAGCAACCAAGGCCGGGAGACAGCAACGCACCATGCCAAAGGGCACCAGGCAGCAGCCCAGCTCACAATCCAAACGGGCAGGGCCAGCACCAGAGTCCGGCCAGCAGCGTGTGTGCACGAGTGCAGGCGTGCAAGAGCGTTTGGGCATAAGACAGGAGCATATGCTCGGAGAGCGCACACACACAAGCATCCGTGCATGTTTGGACCACGGTAGCATCGACAGTGCCACGCTCATACGCGGGTAATTATTAAAGGCAGGTCAGGGCAGGTTATGTCATGACAAGGCTCGCGTGATAAAGCATGCATGGATGGTCTGCAGAGGGGGGGGACCTAAGAGTACGCACACCACAAGCAACGGTCCTGTCGTGAAGTCATCTCGGCAACCGCATAAGCCATGCACATGCGTTCAGCAGCCCTGCAGGCTGCATTCATCATTGCCACGCCCTGCTTCCATGTCATGCAGGGAATGAGGCTTCATATAGTATGCAAAGCTGCAGGCGGTGCTTACCATGGGGCTTATGTCTGGATGAATATGATGTGTGATAACATCTGATTCTGTCGCACCACCAGGGTAACACCACACGCACGCGCTAGCCATGAATATAATTAGGGTTGTGAATCGTTACTTTACATACTACAGCGTAACGAAATACGTGCACGTAAATACAATTTTGGGCCGTAAGAGGGGGCGTAACATGACTT
>BDDA01000360.1:73643-114158 GCA_001662385.1 Chlamydomonas asymmetrica | reverse complement strand
TTCCCCTCCAAAAAAAAAAAAAAAAAAAAAAAAAAACATGCAACCAGGTCGAGCACACGAGGAGTGGATGTATGCAGGCTTGCCAGGCCGGGTCAAGCTTGGGAAGCTGAGCGAGCATACACAAAACACTGAGTATGGTGGGTGCAATGTGGGTGCGGTACTGCCGTTGCAAGATGCGGCTTGTTACCTGAGCTAGCAGTGCGTGATTCCCTCTGGGCTTGTTCGCTCTTTGTGCCTGGCTGTACGGCGTCTAGCACTGCCCGGGCAAGCAAATCACATGTAAGTTGCCATACCTCACAGCCGGGGCGGGTGAGCATGCTCAGGTTGGTGATGGGGGCCGCTGCTAGCAGGCTGCTGATTTATTTGCATAAAATTTGGAGCTCTTGCTTTTGAGACCGAAACCAAAACCTGTGCCTCTGCTGATATCCCAGCAAAACACATCGACCAGGCACGTTTCGTTTATCGGAAGCGGCATGAACAGGCCCTGGACCAAGTCATGTGCACAGGCCCTGGTTCGTGCTGTTATGTTTGGCTTAAGGCTAAGCTATTTACAAGGGTTGCTGCATCTAGCTTACAGTTCTCTCCCTAATTCACACCACCTGCCCGCCAGATGACCAGTGTCGGACCAAGGCAGTAGGTCCTGAGACGCAATACGGTACAGTAGAACGTGTAATTTCATAGAAAGCCATAGCAGGTGACCCTCCTTATCTTGCACACTAATGTGTTCCAACCAGGCGCCAGGCTGCTGACACTGCACGGACTACCTGAGTATTCTGCAACCCCCGCTCGCTCACGGTATACATAGAAAGCTACACTTCAAGGATAAAAGATGCATATGGAGTGTATTGAATATGCCCGATCCACAGGGCCAGCATTCGTTGCCTCTTGTGTGCGAAGCAATCATAGTTCTGCTATCGATGTACGGCATGACAAGCTGCTCAGAAGGTCTTGTAAATTTAATCCCAGTCTCAAAGGCTTATGTTTGCTGGTATGATGTTCGTCCTTCCCACAACCACATAGCAGCCTCTTGACTGCTTACCTTTCTTAAGACTTGAAGTGTGCAACAATACCATGACATTGGCAAGCGGAATGGGTGAGAGGCGGGAGCCCGCCCTGGAGGCTTTGACAGGGTCACGCCTGTGGTTTATCAAAAGCTGACAAGTTACCAGCACAGGCGTGAAAAGACTGTTGGACATGAGTTCACGTGAACGTCGCCATCGCGCGTGCATTGTGGGCGCGAATCCTGCCAGTCTGTACCTGGCATACCAGCTTGCAAAGCGTCCAGGATGGACAGTTAAGCTGCTGGATTCGAGCCTCCCTCTGGGCAGCACCTGGATTCAAGCTTCACAAGGTGAGAAGTTTGGAAGCCACCAGTACGCCTGGTATTGAAAGTGCAGTGCTCAGTTCATGCAGGCGCAGGAAGTGGTGCATGACGGTGACGTTTGGAAACTAACAATATCTTTTGTCGCTTTGGCTCCCGCTCGCTGGCTCCTGGCAGTTCACCGTTTTGCTGCATCGCCGTTCCTGGATGTGCGCTTGGGCAACACGGCCCCGTCTGGAGCAGCTCTTCTTCGCAGCGTCGAGGCATATCGTGCTTACAGGGGGTTGGAGGTTGCATATACTCCCCGCGCACCTCATGTGCAGCAAACGCAGCAAGGTCGTTGGGTGATCACGTCAACGCAGTTTGACACCGCAAACGCAGAAGAGAGAAAGGAAGAATTCGACTTGTTGATTGTGTCAAGAGGAGCGTACTGGGACAGGAACCCATATCCGCCTGTGCAGGTAATGAGTGGTTTGGTCACGCGGTTGGTTAATGCACCGAAGGTCCCACCTTCAAAACATCGGTTGGTGACACGTGCTTGTTTCATGCTTTGCAGGATCTCCATGTATTTGCAGGAGGTACTTCTCATGTATCTGAGGTGCACCTACCGGACCAGAGTGGGCAGCATGTTGTTGTGATTGGAAGTGGCAAGCAAGCAGCGGACCTCGTCAAGGCCGTGGCAGCTGCGGGTGACGCAAAAGTTACACGAATAATCCAGGTCAGGCCATGTCGCACTCACTGCGTTCCGGCATACTGTTTTGTGTGTTTCCTGCACCAACGCATGGGTACCAGCATGGCAATGCGCGAACCCTTAGGCACAGCACAACTGTTGCAAAGCAGGCGGAATGCGCTGACTGAGTTGTTATTTGCTCACAACGTTGATTTTATGCAGCCCCTAGCTCCGCGGAGCATCTTCGGGCAGTGCGGGGCACAGCGGGGTCAAGGCAGCCAACTGCAATTTGAACAGTTGGGCGGCCAGCAAAGGCGGAGCGAATTCCTGACAGGACTTGCAAGAGGTCTTAGCGCTTGTTTCGGCCAGGGTGATGCAGCCCTGTCCACGTCTGCACGACTGCTCGGTGGGGATTGCGCAACGCAAGGTCGCCCTGCAGGCGCCGCCGCCGGCGCAGCGACCGAAACGCAACCGTCGAAGCGCTCTGCTACTGGTGGAAGATGTGGACCAGCTGCAGCCAACGGCACCATCAGCACGCCTGGAATTGAGTGCTATGCAGGTGCGAGGGGCTGGAGCCATGCGTGCGCTTGGAAGCAGCAACCCCTGCAGCTAAAACATGTGACGTTTCATGGAGGAGACAAGGTTGCGTCACAAGTTTGCGTTAACATTGTTTTCCTCACACTGCTGCAGTGAAATGTGCAGCAGCGCCTGCACCGGCCCCCGCAATGCATCCATGGGGTTGGAGTACGGCAATTGCATCCTGTTCAATCAGTGAAGCAAGGCCAAGCAACAGGAACAAAGTGTGATGTTCGTGGTTCGCGGCACCACCCATGTGCCACGCCTGTGCTGAAAACACTGGGAGCTTCCTCCTGTGTGCTCCTAGCCGCCACTCCCCTGCTTGACGTATGTGTTCCTGCATGTGCGCGCCAACATGCGCTAATACCTCGCGTGCGTGTGCATGACCAACCCCAGCCCTGCTGACCCCCTGCAGCCCTAAACCCTGAACCAACATTGTTGTCTATGTGACTATGTCCATCGTCCAGGCAAGCCCGAGCGATTCCTACCGCATGGCGTCGAGCTCTCTTGCGGCCACACCGTGCCCGCCGACCTCGTCGTGTTCTGCACCGGCATCGAGGACACGCTCGCGTACTTGGACGCCGACACACGCACCCGGCTGGCGCGCTCCTCTCAGGCACCCGCCCTTCCACAGCAGCCGTCTGATGGGCGCCAGTCGCAGCAGCAACAGCAGCAGCCGGGCGGCAGGGACATGTGCGATAGCCGCAGCCCTGATGGCGTTGCGCCGCCGCGTTTGGCGCCCTCGGCCAGCAACGAGGGCAAACGCATCAACGCCAATGGTGACGACGGCTCTGGGAACGACGATGATGACGTCACGGTCCAGTCCCTGCCGCTTTTCCGCCACATGCTGCCTGATCCTGGCAGCGGCGTGCGCAACCTCGCGTTCATCGGGCAGAGCTTGCTGGATGACTCATACGCGGGCAGCGCCGCGCTACAGGTCCAGTGGCTGCTGTCGCGACTGGATGACAGTGAGGGGGAATATGCCGGGCTGATCCCCCCCACCCAGGCGGAGTTTCTAGCTGACCTGGCGCTCCAGGGAGAGTGGGAGAGGTCCGCAAACAAGGCCCAAGGGGTGTGCGAACGCGGCGCACGGTGGAGGCAGTGGCTGCCGTCAGCGCTGCTGCAACAGCGCAGACAGGCCGTGGCAGACAAGGACTCAAATGCAACACGCGGGGCGTTGTACTACATCAGGCAGTACCAGCAGCAGTTGGCGGTTGATGTGGGTCTGATGCGAAGCCCCGGTGGCAGTGCAGACAGGCTTGGCAGAGGGAGTTTTAACACCGGCGCGGAGGCTGCCTGGCTGCGTGTCGGGCGGGGCACGGGCAGGGGCGCGCCCTTCACGTCTGCTGCGCTGGCAAAGGCGCTGGGCATCATGCCTGTTGTGCTGCCATCGCTCATGGCCTCAGCTGTACTGCCCGGGATGCAGCACAAGGCGCAGCACAGCTCGCCGCCGGTAGGACAGCATCAGCTGCCCCCACAGCAGGCTGTGCCGGGCTTGCCCACATCCCTCCAACAGCAGCAGCAGCAGCAGCAGCAGCAGCAGCAGCAGACCTGCAGCAGCCTGCCGCCGCCTGATGAGGTGCCAGCGGAATGCGGTAACAGCCCACAGGGCGCCTCTCGTGACAGCCACGCAACCGTCAACCAAGGCAGCGGCTCACAGCCGGCCATCGTGCATCCCGGCAGTGGCACATCCCTGCTGTTGCAGGGGCCGCCTCGGGCTGGGGTCTCAGCAGCTGCTGCCACGTTTGGTGGCGAGGCTGGCGCGAGCAAGCAGCAGGGCTCAACCCCACACAAGCCGTGTGGGAGGTCGATGCTGAGTTCTTCAAGCACACTGCAGCACAGCTGCAGCTCTGTTGTGCTTGAAGCGCCAGGCGGCAGCGGCAACAATGCCTGCGGACTCAGCCGCGCGGGCAGCGCACGTTCTCCGCTCCAAGCTCATGCCGCCGCCCTGTCCTCCAAACCCACGTCTGTGACGAGCTTGCTTGGCAAGGCTTACGGCAGTGTCGGCAGCGCGAGCCCCAGCACAAGCCACACGAGCCAAAGCGGTTTGAGCGCGGCCAGCGCCAGCGGCGCTTCGACTGCACGCGTGCCTTCTCGAGCAGGTGGCGGCATTAGGTACCTCTCGGACGCTCGTGCCAGCAACATCCCCTCCCAAATCCAGGGCCGGACCCTGTCTAGTCATCAGCTGGCGGGCAAGGGTGGCGCTTCGGGCTCAAACAATGAATTGGAGGGTAGCCCCCACCACCGACAGCTGCGAAACAGCATCTCGCTCTCTTTGAAAGCGATCCTGGCTAGCAACAGCTCCAGGGATCCTCGGAGCTCCTCCGTGTCTAGCAGTATGCCTAGAGACGATACATCCCCGCCCATCCCTGCACGAAACCGCTCCGGGACAGCGCCCAACGTGGTGCCCGGTGTGGAACCGGCGGGACCACCAGGCATCGCTGAGGAGGATGCAGAGCATACCAGCAACAAGTCACGGTCGCTGAAGCGCAGCAGTTCCGCAGGCTGCACCCCTGCCTCCCTCCAGGCGCGCCCGTCGGCAATCCTGGGACGCAGTCGGCTCGGGGCGTTCATGCCACTGGCAACTACCAGTACCGAAGGACTGATGGGGACTGCGTCTGGTGCATCACCGCCACCTGCAGGGCGGTCGCAGAACGCATCGTACAACACAATGGCAAGCTCGCACGGTGGGAGCTGCGACTTCTTTGACACTTTTAGGTCTGCTTCAGCGGAGCCAGCTCAAGCAGGCGGCTCTCATGATCACCTCGCCAGCCTCGCTTGCAGCGGCAACGCGGGCGTCGGCGCTGGTGCGGGATGCGGGGGCGGCTGCACCGAGGGGGACGCCGGAAAGCATCAGGGCGGCGTGCGATGCGTGCGGTGTGTGGTGGGTGGCTGCGCCCAACCGCAGGAGTCTGCGCCACTGCAGCAGGACGCAGGGGCAGCAGCGTGCGCCGCACACAGGCAGCGTGAAGTCGTGCAAGGCGCTCAGGACATGCCAGGCGGCAGAGCACACCCACCGCACAAGACCGCCGCTGCAGGCCGTGATCGCGCAGCAGTCGCACCTTTGCTGCATGCAGCATATCAGCATCGCGCAGTGCCGAGTCGATCCGAGGCGTTGGAGGGATCAACGTGGGATCGACAGGTCATGCGCGAAGCAGCTGCCGGGATGCCGGCGTGGCCCGCTGCGCCCTCCTGCCTGGCCAGCATGAACGCGCATGTAGAGCATTTGCTGGCGCCACCACCGCACGCAACAGTCGGAGGCCGCGTGGAGTGCAGCCTGGGCAGCAGCAGGGCCTGCAGGGGTGGCCTGCCGACTGATCTGGAGCATGGTCTGTTTGCGCTGCCCTTTCCCCCTGATCGGCAGCGGCAGCTGCAGCGGCAGCAGGGGCAGGGTGCTGCCGTGCCAGCCGCGCCTGCTGGCAGTGCCGCTATTAGGCAAGGCGTAGCAGGAGGTGAAGATGAGGATGACATCATCCCCCTGCTGGTCCGCTGTGACACAGAGGTTGGCAACGGCATGGGCAACGCCACGCCAGACGGGGTCCAGTCCACAGTATCCAGCGGCGCGTACGCTGCCGCCGCTATCGTCGCCACAGCAGCAGCGGGTGCGCCCGCCGGCCCCTCCGCGGCCGCCACGGCCCTGCTCCGCCGCAACTCCTCGCAATCGGCACGTCACCACATGGCATCCGCCGCAACCGGGTGCAGGCAGAGCTTCACACGCTTCCGGGGCTCGGGCATTATTACAGATCACGGCTTCGAAGCCACTGCTCCCGCAGGGGATCATTTCAGCGCACCTGCCAGCGCCCCCTGCACGGCGTGCGGCGCTGATAGCGAGCCAGGAGAGAGTGTGCCCTCGGCGGACCCCCAGAGCAGGGCCGCGTCGGTCGACGTGCCGCGGGGGCGCGTTGCGGGACGGAACGCCGCCGAGAGCTTCTGGCGGGAAGCGCGCCGGAAGAGCGTACTCATCTCGCTGCAGCAGGGTGGCGGGCCACCTTCTCCGCGTGAACAAGGGAACCCACAGGACAGTGGCAGCGCTGATTTTGACCCAGCCATCACGTTTAGTGCTGCTGCTGGCGTGGGTGTCGGGCCTGCTACCGTTGCAGCCTACACTGACAGCAGCATATCTGGCAGCATCTGCAGCTGGGTGGGTTGTGAGGGTGGGGCTGGCAGGGGGATTACCGGCACCGCCCCTGGCGAGGTGGTGAAGCCCCCGAACCGGATGCAGCTTCTCCTAGCTTCCAAATGCCGCGGCGGATCCTTCCGCTACAGCTCGTTTGCGAGCATCGAGGATGCCCAAGCAGCTGTTCCTGCATTCAGCGAGCAATCAGGCGTAGCAGACTGTGCAGCGGAAATGGCAGCGAGCATGCCAGGCAGCCGCGCCTGGGATCAGTCGAGGAGCGAGCAGCAGCAGCAGTGGTGGCAGCAGCAGCAGCATGCTGCAACGGCACCTGGCGGGATCGTTGGTGCTGCCGGCAGCAGTGTCAGGCGCAGTAATGCGCCGCACCAGTACGAGCACCTGCAGCAGCAGCGGCAGTCAGGGAGGGCCGAGTGTGTGTTCGAGCTGCTGCCAGACATCGACAAGGCTGTACTGCCTAGCGTCATCCTGTACGAAGTGATCCAGACGGAGGCTCCTGTGACTGCAGTACAACAGCACCTGTCCTTCGGCCAACTTAATCGAATGCTGTCCAGTTGCCAAGAGGAGCTCGCATGCCCACCAACGAGGCAGGTTTGCCGCCTGCCGTCCCGTGGTCAGCATCCGATCCTGAGATCTGAATCTGCCAGCCAGATGATGGCCATGCTGATGGGACCAGATGATGATGATGCTGATCAAGATGATGGGAACGAGGCAGGCGCAGGGACGAACTGCTCTACGCCATCCGGTGCGCTACCCGTACTGCCTGTACTGCCCAACTGGCAACAGGCAGAGGCGCTGGTGAAACGGCGCTTGGAGCGTGAGCAGCAGCTGGCACCAAATCTGGCGGCAGGCCTGCTGGCATCTCAGGTAGGGCAGCAAGGTTCCAGGGGCGGGAAGTCAGCACAGGCAGGGAGGGGGAAAGGAGGGAAGGGAGGGGAGGCTGCATCCAGGCGGTATCCCTGATCAACCCCCAAGGCCAGGGGCGGGCGGGCGCACAACAGTTAGCATGCCGGCTGAGGCTACAACATGAGGAACTGCTCACCACCAGCACTGCCAGGGACAACTGATCATGTCATGGATTGCTAATCAGTCATTATGCACTAGGCAATATCATGCCGCACCCAACGCCGACAACGCTGCTGCCAATGCTGTTGCTGCTGCCGCCGCCGCTGCTGCTGAAACGCAGGTCATGGCGGCGGAAATGACACGACTGCGTGCAGAGCACAGCCATCGCACAGACCTCGGCGCCACCGACCACAATTCCGGCACCCTTAAACGCGTTGCCAACAATGCCTTCGGAGCATTGATAGCATCCGCACGGGCAACCCACACGCCGGATCCGTCCCCCAGGCTCGCCCCACCTGCAGCCGTCCCCTCTGCATCGGCGTCTGCCTCTTCATCTCCCTTTTCTGCAGTAGCGGCTGCAGCAGTAGCAGCTACAGCCGGTTCCGCAGCCAGCAGTTGGCTGCTCCAAAGGCGGTACCGCCGGATGAGCAGCCTTGCGAATCCCCTCGCCTCGTGCGTCCTTGATGCAGGCCGTTCGTCTGCCAGCGGCAACAACAACTCGTATGTGGGTGACCGCGCTCCACATCCCCTGCTCCCCACCCATGCAGGCGCCCCGCCTAACTACCGCTTACACAGCCATCGGGTTTGCAGCGCGGTTGGCAGCGACAGCGGCAGCGGGAACGTTTCGCTCTTTGGATCCGTCCGAGGCGATCTGCAGTGCCTGGAAGCGATGGTGGATGGATCGGGAGGCCCAGCAGGCGTCTCCCAGCAGCCAGCAGCCAGGCGCAGCAGTCAGCATTGGATGCTTCGTACCGCGCCCCGGCTGCCCGAGGGTACCGCTGCGGTACAAAAGCCCCACAGGGGTATGTCAACAGCCGGCAATGGCGCATTGAGGTCCAGCACTAGCGGTGCTTTACCCGTCCCCGGCCGGAGCATGATCGTAGATGCCCTCATGGGTTTATGCGACGATGCTGACTACTACGACCACCCTCACCTTGGGCGATCGGATGCCAGCAACCACCACGACGTGATGGATCATGGGAACCAAGGCAGCGCCAACGCCTCTGCAAGGATGGATTCGAATTCGAATGCCAAGCTCGCATGGCAGCTTCTAAGCACTCTTGAACATGATCACGTGATCACGGAAGCTCGTCATGAGGGCGCTGGAGAGGAGGATGTCAGTGATGGCGAGTAGAGCTGGCTTGCAGGCGGGGATGGCGGTACAGCAGTGGCGACGGTACAGGCGGTACAGGTGGAATAAGCGGTACATACCGCCCAAATAAGTGATAGCCTGCATTATGATGCCTGAAATGAGGTGTGTTTGGTACGTACCAGTACATCTAGTACATCAGGTGGCTTTTGGAGCCAAAGTGCTGCAGCGAATCGCACACCGATACACACCGGCATCGTCAGGTGCAGTTTCTACTTTCATGCATACGGTCTGCACACTGCACGGCCCCACGGTCTGCACACTGCACGGCACCACGGGAATCACACTGCATGGCCCCACGGGAATCACACTGCACGGCACCACGGGAATCACACTGCACGGCCCCACGGGAGCACAATCCTCCGAATATACAACACATCAATGCACCGATGGCCAATAGCGCGCCTTAGCCTGCCTCAGAGTCATGGACGATACTGAAGTTATGGCGGTTATGACTGGTGTGTTTGTCAGCAAGGCAACAAGTGTGTTGCCGCGTACTGGTTCAGCCCTGATGCTGTATTCGCGCATCTGATCGCGCATGCACGCCTCTCAGTCTGCGTTCCCTCAACGGGCAGATGAGCCCATCGTCTTGCATGCAGGATGCATGCAGCACTGGATGCCAGCGCATGCGCATCATCTTGTCTGTCGTCTGATGAGCGCGACGGCCCTGTGCATTTTGTCCGTTTGCGCACGTGCATTTTGTCATTGCTGGCCGGGTAGGAGTGGGTAGGCAGAAGGCGGTGCGGTTCCCTGCCTGTAGTGAATTCCTGTTTGTGGGATCAATGCAGGATTACCATGCACCATGATGCAATGCTATTCAAATACTGCTTCTGTGATTGGAATTTGTGTTCAACATGTTGATCCAGGCTGGGCGTGTGGAGAACATACGATATGCAGCAAAGCCGTAGGGAATTGCTGATGAATTGCTGATGAATTGCTGGTGCACGCGCACTGTTGTGAAGGTCGCATGCCATTGCCAAACTATTCCCTGTTTTGACGCGCTTCCATGCAAGGTGGCCGTGCCTGCTAGGGGCTTACTCCACGCATTGGATGAACAACTGTTGAGCTCTTTCTGAACCTCAGCCTCCAGTGTGCGGCTAGGCGGCTGCACCCGGCCATGTCGGTGGCAAGACTTGCAAGATTTGCCAGAGAGAGACACGCGGCCACTGCACCGACTCGAGGCAAGGTACCAACATGTCATTGTCACTGGTTTTATGTAATTTACGACCACATTGTGCAATCCTACACGGCTTAGCCGTTATAGCGCGCTTGCTCTCACAGCGACGCTTTGTTTGCGCAGGTAGCTTGCCTATCGCGCGTGATGCCTTGCATGCACGAACAGCCACAGCACGTTGTGGTCCCTCTGCCATTCTGAACTGCTCGTTCCACCCCTTGGTGCATGATTGTGTGAGTTTTCATACCGTAGTTCATTGTTTTGCTTGCTTGCACAGGTATGTGATCAATGCGATTAGGCTGTGACTTGGGGTCTTGGTGGTACCATTGCGTGCAAAGTTACAAGGTTTGACCTGCTTGGAGGTAGATCGGCAGGTCCGTGTATCATTGCTGAATCAAACGGTGCCGATTGTGGACACCGACACCCCTCCTGGAGCCCTCATGGCTCACTTGCACGATGAGCGGTTTGTTGGCGCATGTGTGTTTCCTTGTTTGTTTGGCCTGAAGTGCGAAGGCCATGTGGTCCTGCACAGCCCACTTTGTGTCCTCGCTTGCGCAGCACACTTGCCATACGTTAAGCTGTGTGTGTGTCATTGCATGGGGCGTGCTTTCATGTGTAATCCTCTGACCTCACCAATCAATGCGCTGTTGCCGTATTCACGTGTTGCTGAGCAGGCAACCTGCGTTGCAGATCCTACGGATTTGCAATTCAGCCCTGCTGCTGCAGGGAGTGCTTCTAGAGCTTCCTAGTTCCCACTCACCTGTTGCTACATCTGCCACCAGAGTCCCGCCAACACCCGGCAGGGTGCGTAGCCGTCCTTGCTCTTTAGGGTGCGTAGCCGTCCCTGCACTTTAGGGATCGCCATCGATTCGCCAGAAAACGCCACAGGGCAACCTGCCCACGTCCTCGTCCTCATCCTCACCATGCAACACCATGCATCACGACTGCACATGCGATTGTTACGTTCTGGTTACGGTGACTTAGGAGAGTCCTGCGCTTGCATTTGCTGCCGTATTATTGCTTTCAACAACAATATTTTAGAGTCATGCGATAATATACCTGATGCGATACCCCTGCAGCTTTATTGCTTGATCAGAGACCCGAAGTCCAGGGAACTGCTAATGCAGCAGCTGGAGGAGGATTTGCTACATCGATACAAGCATTCATCCGGGGTGCTTGTATCGATGCATCCCGGATGAATGCACCCGGGCTGTGTGCTTCATGCATGCATTCATGCGTCGCATACGATATTCGCGTGTGGTATTATGATTAGGATGCGCTTTTCATAGGAGTCCACAACCCACACAGCTTGCTTGGGCAGTCAGTTACTCGTTGCCTCCCTGTGTGTGGGTCGCCTGGATCAGCATGCTCCCTAGTCCTCACCACTGCCTTTTGTACAATACAGGGCGGGCGAGCGCCCCATGGGCAGCACCATGGCCCGTGCCAGGTGCGCACATGTATCACCTGGTAGATCGGCCGCGTGGGTATACTGGACTGGATGCCTGACGGCTCGACTTGTTGAATCCTTCGGATCGGGCTCCTGAGCGTCGCGGAACGCAGGGGACCATTCACGCGAGGAGCGATGAGTGCGCCGCATGCGCCTTGCCTTCAACGCCAGTGGCCATTTGCTAAAGCTGGTTGCACACGAAGCCACGTGCTGCGTCCACAGCAAGCATCACCTTGGGGATTTGTAACGCACTGGCTTTGTGCAGAGGCATGGTGCTGCTCGCGCCACATACCTCCGTTCGGGGTTGACACAACGGCCACAGCGACAGCGGCACAGGTAGGCGCATCCTTGCCACTGCAGGCAATGGAGCTTTGGCGGCACTCCCTGCAGGGGATGGCACTCCCCGCAGGGGATGGCACTCCCTGCAGGGGATGGCAGACACGAGGGGGATGGCACTCCCTGCAGGGGATGGCACTCCCTGCAGGGGATGGCACTCCCTGCAGGGGATGGCAGACACGAGGGGGAGGGCCTCCCCCACAACACACAGTAGATAGTCCACAACTCCACATGCAGCAAGGCCGGCTAATGGCTGGGGGCTGGGGTGCATCCGTGCATGGCAGCACAATGCACGCTGCATGGCATGCAAGCGTGGAGTCAGCCTGCACCATACCAGGAGCATCATAGTGAGTGAGTGGGGACAAGCGAGGCCTGGGCAGCTTGCCATATTGCCGCTTGTTTCAGGCACGTGCAGCGTGAACGCCTGGGGCTACTTCCGGCAAACTCCCATATGTACCCATGTCACACGCTTTGCTCGAACTGCTGCACGTATAGCACCTTTTGGACTAGTTCCAATATGCTCCAACCTGCGGTATACCGGTACACTCCAGCGCTGGCGCACACGGTGGGTATCAACACCCACTTCGTGGTTGTATGTCGTTGATGGCACTGGGGCCTGATACATGAATGCGACGTGCATGCATGTGGAGCGCTGGCGTGTCACGGCAAGAGTGCCACGGCAGGACGCAGGATGGGTTACAGGAGGATTGGATGGGCACTGCCATACAAAAATACGGTACAATATGTATGCATCGGATGGATGCTGTTGGCATGTGTGTTGCCAGCATGAGCTGGCGCTTTCAGGTACATCATCCATCCAGCGGTAGCCTGTAGAAGGCCACCAGACGCCAATCAACCATGCACCAGCATGCATCCGCAATGCCGCATGCATCTCGCTGCCTGACATGCAACCGGATGGGAAGTCGGCCATTTGCCTTGTGACCCACCCAGCAGTTGTGCTAGCAATCTAGCATGCATAGCATTCACGAGGCCATTCGCTAGTGCTCAGCAGGTGCAAACGTGAGCGCTCGAGCAACCATTGTTCCTCCACACAAGCCGGTTGAGGGTTGATAAGCTTCCATGCTTGCAGGCCCAATGGAGAGGAATTGAACAGTTCTACTACCGGTATGCCATGTTTGTGGTCATGAACTCATAACTCATACAGCATGAATGCATGGATAAACACGAGCCATCATCTGGCGCGGCAGCGTTCGGTTGGCACGGAATACAACCAGCAGCAACAGCAGCAACCTGACGGCAGGGCAGGCAGGCGGCAAGGGCCCAACTATGTCAACCCCAAGCAAGCCCCTGAGGAAGGCGACTAAGATGACTAATGAGGATATGACTACTGGCCATATCCGCTACTTGCCGCGTCCTCGCTCTCCAAGTCAGACAGGACGCGGTCAATGGTGCCATACTGCCATAACCCAGCGCAAGCGCGTGCACGTGACAAGCAGGTAGCCTGCGACACCTGCGAATCGTTGATTTAGCATTAGGTCATTCAGCCGCCGGTGGGGTCCATCGAGCTTTCAGGCGAGAGGGCAAGCCAGCAAGGGACACAAAGTTGCGAAGTGAAATCAGGCAGGACGAGCTGCATGAGCGGAGGCTGCGTGTTCCGTTGCTAGGTGCAAACACGCGCCTGCCGGAGCCGCACCGAAACCAAAACCGAAACCGGCAGCGAAAGTTTGTACAGGGGGCAGTGGCGAGAAGCGAGGCACGGCCCCACGGCCCTGCGGGGCCGTGAAGCGGCGCTGCGGCTTCGTCGCTGCATCAACCCTTGCCGCGCCGGTTGCGTGCGTTGCCTCCGCCGCGCACGCTGACCTTGTTGCGCTTCGCGCGTGCGATCAGCGCCTGCAACGTCCTCTTGAAGAACTCCATTGCTTTGAAGTGCCAGTCCTGCGCAGCGCTAGCCCATGACTCCCGATTAATCCTCTCATCCTCGGTTTCCTCCTCCAAGCTCTTGCCTGGAGGCAGCGGGTTGGAGTGGAATAGAACGCAGTTATCCCTCACGAGATCCACATCGAGGCGGACGGCTTCGAAACCATCGAGACCGGGCGGGTACTGCTTGGCGGCGATCTTGCGCTGGATTTCGTCTACGCACATTGGATGCTTGACGACCTGCGTGCACAGCGCATGGGGTAGGGATGTTGGGAAGCATTGCTGCCAGACGCACTTTGATGCCAAAACTACCTGCGAAGTCACCGGGGTTACAGTTTAGACCCGAGAGGTAAAACTATAAAAGCCACCGCCCCTGCACCCCTGTCCCCGCCGGTTCTCACCGTACTGTATCCTTCCCTGTCCTTGTCCGTCACTTGTACGTTGAAGTCTGGATCAATCCCAGCCAAGGTCTTGCCCAGCTTGACCAGATCGCCATGAGCATCTTCGTCCTTGATCTGCGGCATGCTGCCGGATGGCCGCAGCAACGATAACAGATTCTGCTGCGACGGCCGCTGCTGCAGCGACTGATGCGAAAGCAGGGACGACTGCTGCTGCAGCAGCGACCCCTCGGACAACAGCGACGGCTGCGGCTGCAGCGGGCCGGCCCCGGCGGCGTCGGCAGCGGCGCCGCCTTGGGACGTGCTGGCAGCGTTTGCAGCAGCGGCGGCGGCAGCGGGGCCGCGGGCAGCGCCCTCCTCAGAGGCCCGCCCCCGCTTCCTCGGCTGCGCCGGCGCCTTTTCCTTGGCGGGCTTAGCGGTCGTGCCCTCCGAAGACTTTGCCGTAGGCAGCTGCTTGCGCCCGCTCTTGCTGGTGCCTTCGTCCTTTGTAGCGGCAGCGGCGGCACCTTCTTGACTGTCTTCATGATCGTGATCGTCGTCGTCGCCATCGCTGCCGCGTTTGCCGCCTCGGCCGCGGCCCCGGTCGCGCCCCGCTCTGCTGCCGCCGCCGGTCCCGCTCTGCCGCCGCCTCCCACCGCCGCTGCCGCCACCCCCACCGGTTACGCTGCCGCGGCACCGCAGCGGGGGCGTGGCGTGAGGCACACTCGCGGGTGCAGGGGCGTCGCCTTCCGTGCCGCCAGCAGCGGCAGCGGTGGTGTCTGGGACGCTGGCATCTGCAGAGGTGCCCATTGCTGCTGCTGCTGCCCCAACGTCAGGAGGCTGCAAGGGGCCGGTGTCAGCAGCAGGACCACCCGTCCCTACCATGGCGGCTGCCGTGTCACTCCCCACAGCAAGTACTGCTGCTGCTGCCTGCTCCCCACCGCCCTGCTGCTGCTGTGCAGTATCTCCTGCCTGGGACGACGGACCAACACCTGCTGGTGCCTCATCCGCAGCCGCTGCTGCAGGTGCCGCCTCTACCCCCGCCATGTCTGCCGCAGGCCTATCCGCAGGCTGGGGCTCAGCCGCTGCTGCATCTGCCGCCCCACCAGCAGCGGCAGCGGCAGCTGGCTCGTGCTGCTGCTGTTGGGCCTGAGGCGCCTCGTCGCTGGCCGCATGCTGTAGCCCCTCCACGCCCTGCTGCTGCTGGTCCTGCTGCTTAGATGACATTGCGGCTGCAGCCGCGGCCCTTCGCATTTCACGGGGGTTCAGCGGCGCTGATGCGGGCGGCCCTCTGGGAGACGTTGCCGATGGGGCAGGCGGGGGCGGCAGCCCCTCAGCAATACCAGGTGCTTGCACTGGCACGCTGCCTGCGTCAGGCTGCTTCCCTGGCTGCTGCTGCTGCTGCTCGGCGATCAATGGCGAGGGCGTGACTGGCGGTCCGCCCTCATGCTTGGATTGCGTTGCAGCAGCCTCGTCTGCAGGCGCCGACGCTGCGACCGACTCGCCCCCCGCGGCACTGCCGCCTGCGCCACTCGCTCCCGCCTCCGCCTCCGCAGGCGTGCCAGCTGCAGCTGCAGGCGCCGCAGCGGCAGCAACACTAATGCCGGCAGCGGCAGCGTTTGCGGCGGTATCCTCCTCCTCCTTGTGGTGTGCACCGGATGATGCTGAGGAGGTGGCAGCGCGGGACCGACGTACAGCCGTCCTGCCGTTGGCCTGGCCCGCGGCGGGACCAGGCTCCGGCGGTGCAGCGTTGGCGCCGCTGGCAGGACCGGGCCCCGGCCCTGCAGTTGCCAGCGGCAGGCTGCCGCTGCGGCTACGCTTGGCGGCGGCCGACGCATGCACGGTCCCTGCAGCTGCCTGCTGCGGCTCCTTTTCGTGCTGCTCAGGCTGTTCGGCGGGCTGCTGCTTGCCTCTGCTTTTCGCAGACGTTGACTTCAGCGCCTGCGCTGCTGCCGCTTTGGCGACCCCCGGATCACCAAACTCGTTCCCGCTCGGCGCCCCACCACCACCCCCGCTACCAGCAGCGGCAGCGGCAGCAGAATCGCGCTGAGCCGCCTGACCGGGCTTACCGCGTTTGGAAGCCGCCGGCCGAGGGTTGCGCGTGCCGCCGGCGGCGCCGCCCTTACCGCCGCGCTCGTTTTGCTCCCCGTCCTCGCTCGTGTCATCGTCGCTCCATCCAGCAGGGCCGCGTGCACGCTTCCTGCTGTTAGCAGCCTTCCGCCCAGCGCCAAACGCGCCCTGCTCCATCGGAGCCTTCTTAGGCGACGGCTTCACAGCGCCGCTTGCGCCCGCGGCAACGGCGGGGACGCCGGCGGTGGCGGCGGCGGGCGCCTTGGTGGCGGCCGCTGCGAGCCCCGGCTTGCTGGCGTGCTTTGCGCTCGCGGCGGTGGTGAGTGGCAGTGCGCCTGTCTTCACAGGTGTGCCTTTCGGCGTGGGCTGCGTGGGAGGGTTGGTGGCGCTGGCGGGTACAGCGGATACGGGCTTGATGCGGCCTGATGCGGGTGGGGATAACGAGAGAGGCCGGCCGGGGGGCTTCAAGGGGCGTGAGGTGGACGGAGCGGCGGCAGCAGCAGCCGCAGGCTTGCCGGTGTGCGGCTGCTTGGCTGCGGGGCCCCCTGGGAGTGGCGCGTCTGCTTTGCGCTTGACGCCTGCGTTCGGACGACATTGCATGGCCGCAAACACAACGGCGCGCACGTATAGCTGGGCAAAAGACGGGTACGGGTATGGAATGAGTAAATAACAGCCACTTGTGCATTGCGGGGAGCGCAGTGCGCTCACATGCTTGTTATTGTCGTGTCGTGAATCAGCACAGGGGAACTTCAGTCGTCACAGGCTGTTTATGAGGTCTGAATCAGCAGCACGATCCGCCATGCTGACCGGCCACCATCGCCAACGCCGTTGACATCAGTATGCGACCGGGCGGCTCAAAGCATACAGCCAGCATACAGCACAGGCGAGAACAGCCTTCCGTTCTGGAATGATTTCTGAACCCTACCGCATGCTGTAATGTCACTAATGCGGCATGCACGCACCTGTTCCGGGGGGAAGGTTGGTGCTGTTCGGGCCAGCATCGCCGCTGCCAGCAGCAGCACCGCCAGCAGCAGCATGGGGAGGGCTTTTGAGCGGTATGGATGCCTCCCGCTCTCCGAAACCTCCCGCTCCTCCCCCTCCTGCCCTCGGCGTAATTGAGGTAGCCGCAGCGGCTGCAGCGGTAGCAGCTGCGTCGACGGGAAGATCTGTTGCGTCAGCGGACGTGGCTAGCGCGTTTGCAGGCGCTCTGTTCGCCCCGCCTGACATGGTGGCTGCTGCTGCCGTCGTTGCTGACGCCGTTGCTGACGCAGCGGGCGCTGCACGGCTGTCGGGAGCGGAGCTGCCAGGCTGGCGTGGGGTGGCTTCCGCTACGGGGGGCGGTGCGGAGGGCGCACTGGCTTGGGGCGCGCTGCAGGCATACAAGCATACAAAGCAGTGCACAGCAGGAGCACACAGCAGCGACATACCGGTAAGCCACAGGCACGGGCCGACGCGTAAACGTGGCGAGGACTGCTCCACCCAGAGCAGTGCATACATCATGGGCTTGATGGCCCTTGGTTACGGTGGTGGTGTGTTCCCAAATTATGCCGTTATGCCGTTATGCCATGCTGGGTAAATCCTGGGCAGGAGCACCGGTAACACCGTGTACCACATCCTGATGGGGTGTGCAATACAGTGCGATGGCAGTAAGCAAGGCCAATGCCTCCCCCCACCGGTCAGGCAGGCGCGGTGGCAAGCGGCAACACGCACGCCAGGAACCATTTTCCCCTTTCTCCCCCAAGCAGCACACTCTGACACTCACGGTCCGGGCTGGGAGCGAGCCGCTAGGGCGGCGGCGAGGGCCGCCTTGTGGTGCGGCACACCGCCGCGCTGGAAGAGCTCTGGGCGCTTGGCCTTGACTGCCTCCTCCATCAGCGGCTTGAGCACCTGCCCGTGAGCGAGCGAGCGAGCGAGCGAGCGAGTGACTGATTGTGGCGCATACAGTAAGAACGTGCATGGAAGGCCAGCAACACACAGCCCACACTGTACACTACGGTAAATGGTTATATAGGATCAAGGGTCAGGGCTAGGTCAACCCGTGTTGTCCACCCATGCTGAGCTCAACAGGACGGAACGTTCCAGGGACCAGGAGCTTTCTAGACAGCCAGCCCACGCTCCCTCCAGAGGGAGACTGAAGCAAGGCAGTGGCAGGGATAACTGCAACATCGTACATCAGGACCGTAACAACCGTAAGTCCGTAACATAATGCACGGTAGCGCACCTGCTGCACCATGTACTTGCTCATGATCTGCTCGTACAGACTGTACCGCAGCTCCGCGGACAGGTGGGGGGGCGGAGGCGGGCCCCACACAATGGAGCGCCGCTCAGACGGCCTGCGCAGCAAAGGCCCAGCCACACACACCCGATTGCCGCAGAGGGAGATGGGCGATTTGCAAGGTGCTGCACTGTTCCTGCTTCGGTGGTGCATGCCACACGTACACATCATTTGCCAGCATGGCAGCATGGACCCCAGGTTGGATCAAGCTCAATTCCAGTTCACTACAATCGCAACCAAAGCTCAATCCAAGCTCGTTTGAGAGACTTGACCATATCCACCCTCTAGCATGCAAATTGCAGCACTCACCCGGGCAATGACGATTGGGAGGCCCGCAGCGAGAGGCTCCCTGTCAGGTCGCCGCCCTCAGCGGACCCCTGCCCACCGCTGGAGCTCACGCCTGCGTCTCCGCCTGCCGCCGTGCCGAAAGCTGTCACGCCCGCCGGGCCCGCACCCGCGCCTGCGCCGGCAGTGGCGGGCAGCTGCTGCGCCCTCAATGTGGGACCTGCGCCTGCTCCCACTCCTGCCAGCCTCGGCCCCTGCACCGCCGCCCCCATGACGGCCCGCAGCGGCGCCTGCTTCGCCATCAGCAGCTGCGGGCCGGACGGCTGGGAGGCGGCGCCCAGCAGCGAGGTCAGCATCGTCGTGCGCGGGCCTGGCGCTGCCAGGGCTGCTGTTGCGGGGGCTCCTGGGAGGGCCGCAGGTGGAGGGGCCTGGGCGGCAGCCGCTGCTGCAGCTGTTGCGGCTGCGGCTGCGGCGGCCGCTGCCGCCTCCAAGGCCTCTTGCGGGATTGGCAGGTCAGCGCCCTCCCACCGCAAGTGCGATTGCTCAATCGGCGCCTGCGGGGTGCACCACCACAGCAGTGACGCAATCACACAGGTTGAGCGGGTATTTGTGAGTCCACGCATTGACATAGCGTACAACATGCGAAGGCAGGTGAGGCATGTGTGTGGATTACCGCTCACCAAGCTGCGTCGTCGCTATGTGCTGACCCTGCCCCAAGCCCCACGTTACACTCTCCACGACTAACCCCCCTCCCCCCCCGTCCGCCCCCCCCGCAAACTGGAAAGCCAGAACGACACCATGCTGACTCAGCAGTCAGCTGCACCATGCTGACTAAGCATTCGACCGCACCATGCTGACTCAGCAATCAGCCGCACCATGCTGACGCAGCAGTCCTAGTCAGCACACGCACCTGCGTGAGGGCCAGCCACTGGCCGCCCTGGTCGCGCCGCACGCTCACCCCCCACGGCAGCTTCCCGGCCTCCGCCATGCCGCGCAGCTCCGGCAGCGTGCGCGCCTCGCGGCTGAGCAGGATGGGCCGGGAGCCGCCGGACGATGAGTCGCGGCTGGAGTGCTTCTGCCGGTGCGTGGGCCACTGGTAGACGCCCTGCTCCGGGCCGCGCGCGCTGCGTACGCCCGACACGCCTGCAGCGACGATTATCCAGTGCAGTACGGTGTACCGCATGCACATCCGGGTGTGACATGCAATATCATACGAGCGGGGGGGTAGAATGAAGGGGTGAAAGATTGACAGGCTAGGCCGAAGGATGCGTGGTGGCGCTCGACAAGAAAGCTTACAAGCTGATCCCAACACATGCGCAAGGCAGGTTGAGGCGCCTCAACACCTAACACATCTGTGGTCACTGCCGTTGCGAGGCCGAGCAACCACGTTGCGAGGCCGAGCAACCACCAACCACCTACCTTGCAAGTCAACGCCGTAGCTGCCACCAACTGCGGCGAGGTCTGGGATGATCAGCTCGCCTGCCTCCGCACCCTCCCCGCCCGCGGCACCACCGGCCCCCGCCGCCCCGGGCTCGTCGTAGGGCTGCGGGAACTGCGGGTCCGGCTCGAAGGCGACGGTCTCGAGCAGCAGCGCGGTGTATGCGGTGGGGAGGATGCCGGGCTGCGGCTTGATGCGGCGGTCGCGGGGGACCGCTCCGCGCGGGCTCCAGGGCACGTGCCGGCATTCGTCCGTCAGCGGCAGCTGCGCGCACGCAACGCAGCCATGCGCAGGCAACACAACAGGCACACACACAAGGCAAAGGCAAAAGCGAAATGAGCACGCGTGAGCAGGCGATGTACTGATATGCGTACACACCAGCATGTCTGCGCGGCAGCGATGAGCGCGCTGCGTCGCGCAACCACGATCAGGCCGCTCCTGCGCCATGCTTGCATGTCATGGCATTCCCGTGATGAATGACCGCTGGTCGGGGACAGTGCATGCATGTATACCCCGGAGCACCATCAACAGCATTCCCACGAGCGCTCTAGCAAGAGAGATGGGCTTGAAACAGTGTCGTATCACACCACTAACCGGCTCCAATTCTCCGCCGTCGTCGGCGCCCTCGTCGTCGTCCCCCACTGCCGCCGCCGCCTGCAGCGCGAGCATGTCCGGCATGGGCATGGGCTTGACGTCGTCGTCGTCCTCCTGGATGTCCGCCAGCACCCACTCCTGGTCACACTCCTTGGACATGGACTCCAGGAAGCGCTGCGAGCGGCATGAAAAGAGTGTGGAGGAAAGTGTGGAGGTAAGGTGTGGAGGAAAAGAGTGTAGACACGAGTAGCAAACGCAGACAAGGGCATGTCATGGTTTGGCCGAGCTAGGATGTGCTTAGGCATTTGGTATCAGCACATGATAAAAAAGCATGACGCTGTGAGGCCGAGCTGAAAACCCGTCTGGGACCATGCAACCAAAAGGCCATTATGCGTCCTGTGCAGACGTCCTGTGCAGGGCTGCGTCAATGGATGGCAGTGGCCAGCAGCACAATACCTATGCGAATAACGCGATTTTGCACCCATGCACACGCAAAGTACAGTAGAGAGGCACTCCCTCCCGAGTAACGGGCACATACAGCGCTGCCGGCTGTGGCCGGAACAGGTGATGTGTGCGCGTTGTGTGCGCGTTGTGTGCACGATGTAACAGCCAAGTTCTTGCATCCAGTACTCACGGCGGTGTTCTCCTGCCAGTGCTGCTCATCGTACACCACCGCCAGCCGCGCGAGGTGGCGCATCAGCGCCTGGTTCAGCTCCGCGTGGCTGGCAGCCGAGACCACAATCACCTCACGAGGCTTCTGGCATGACTCCACATCCTGCTGCCGGCCCGCCATGCCGCCATGCGCAAGCGCGGAGGGCGGTGGCTCGCCCGGTGGGGGCATCGGCGGCGGGATGGGCCTGCGAGGGGGCTGTGGGCCGTCCGGCAACGGGGGGTCGCCCGGTGGTGGGCCGGGTGGTGGGCGGGGGCCTGAGGGATGCCATGGTGCGTGCGGTGGGCCGTGGAAGTAGTCATGCGGGGGCGGACCCCCAGGGGGGGCGTGGGGTGGAGGCAGTACACCCCCCGCTTCTGGGCGGTACGCGTACATCCCCTGCTCGTAGTCATAGTAACGCTCATAGCCGGGGTAACCGCTGGATGCATGGGGGTACGGGCCGGGTGGCGGCGGCCCTGACGGCGGCGCGGGTGGCGGCGGCGGCGGGTGGCCCCCTGGACTCGCATCCGCATCCATGTCTACCTCTATATCCATCTCTGCGCCATGCACTCCCATGCCCACCCCTGGCGGCCCGTCGTGCGCATTGGCCGACCTGGGACCCCCATCCCACCCTGGACTAATCGGTGAGCCGGGCTCTTCGAAATTCGAAACACCACCCGGTATCTGCTTTGACGGCGCCGGCACAGGCACGTGGGATGGGGAGGGAGGGCGGCCGATGGAAGCTACGCCGGGCCCGCAAGACGGCGAAGCGATCCCTGCTGGCTCAGCCTGTGGCGGCGTGGCGGCTTGCGAAGCAGCACCAACCGCGGGCGGGGAGCTGGGAGCTGCAGCTGCCGACGCAGGTACGGCTGGAGCATTCGCCTCAGGGGTTCTGCCTGCGCCCGTGCCGTCAGCGCGCGGCGACACGCCACGATCGCGTGATTCGCGGCGGGCCGGGTGCTCATGATCGGGACGCTCGCGGTCGCTCGGTCGATCCTGCCGCTCCCGCGACCGCGTTTCACGGTCGCGGCTACGGTCCCGCCGCTTGCCGCCGTCCTTGTCCCTGCCTTGTCCCCTTTCCCCGTCGCCGCCTCCGCGCTCCTTTCCCCTTTCCCCACTGCCCCGGTCCTTGTCCTCGTGCTCCTTGCGAACACGCTCCTTGTCGCCCCTGGAGCGCTCTTGCGGCGAAAGGATTGGCGGGCGATCGTTCTGGTCACGAAGGTCGCGATCCGGCCGGCCGCCCCGCTGCGGAGGACGCTGTTGCTCCCGCTCCTGCCTTTCTCGGCCGATGGGGCCACCTGGGAGCGGCCGCTCGCGCTCGCGCTCGCGGGGCGGGCCGTCCCAATCCCCGCCAAACGCACCTGTGCGGTCCCGACCAAACTCGCGGTCTCGGTCTCGAAACTCGCGGTCTCGGTCTCGATCGCGCGGCCCGGGACCCATGCCCCAGCCAGGCCGGCCGGGCGGCGAAATAGACCTGTCTCGCGGCCCGCTGTACATGCCTCGCTCCCGGTCTCGCTCCCGATCAAACGCGTGCCCCGGGCCGCCTCTGTGGGTGGGAGGGGGTGGGGAGAATCGTCGCGGCGGCGGCGGGCTCTGACTCCGACTGCCACCACGACGGAAGAAGCGCGGGGGCGGGGGTGACCCCCTCTGGGGGCCCGGCGACGGGCGCCGGGGGGGAGGTGGCGAGGGGCGCCGCGGGGGGGGCGCGGGCGACGAGTTGCGCTGCCGCCGGTGGGATGATGGCTGCTGCTGCTGGGGTGGTGAGCGCCGCGTGTTGCGGCGGTGCGGCGGCGGTGGGGAGGCGCGCGAGGGGGGCGGCGAGGTGCGCTGAGGCAGCTGGGAGGTGCGGCGCCGCGGTGAGGCGTCCCGCAGCGGGGTGTGCTGCTGCTGGCGCTGCGGGGGGCGAGCGTCCATCACGGCAGGGCTCCTGCATGATCGCAATGGGTGAGCAAGTCAGGACCGAACGTATGCCAGGACCGAACGCATGTCAATTGCGTGCCAACAGACGTCAGTGCTAATGTATGCCTGTACTGATGCATGTCAGAACCCAAACGCGTGTCGTCATGTACACTGAGGCCGCTGTTGTGAACTGCTAGCGCCATGCTGCTCGCCGAGCATTGCAGCAACACCGCCGGTCGATTGCTTCCATGATAACCACCGCGCACAGCAAAACAAACGGAGGCAGGAGCTCATAACCCACTGCATGGACGATACCCACCTGCTAGGGCGCTTTCCAGAGTCCGGTACAGCAGCCTGTTCCGGTGGTGCACTGGCCTTGACCTCGCCGGCATCCTCGTTGTCACTGCCGCTGCTGCTGCTGCTGGAGCTGCTGCTGCTGGAACTGTCACTGCCACTACTGCTGCTGCTTGAGCTGCTGCTGGTGCTGCTGCTGGATGTGCTCTGATGCTGACGGCTGGGGCTGCTGCTTTTCGCTGCCCCATCGCGAGGCTCAGCATCCGGCTTCCCCCCATCCCGATTCACAGCCGGAGCAGGGTTGTCGCTCGCACGCTGCCCTGCTGCAGAAGCATCTGCATGAGCAGGTTCAGGCGCAGCAGCAGCAGGAGCGGCAGACACGGGACCAGCAGCAGCTGCCTTCGCCTCCGCGTCAACATCCACCCCTGCACCCATATCGCCACTGCTGCCGCCTGCGGCTGCTGAGGGTGCAGCGGCTGGCTGGCTGTCCGGGACGTTGCTGACAGGGGCAGCCGCTGTGGCTGCTGCTGCTGCCGCCGGCTGAGTGCTGCCACCGCTGGTCGGCCCCCCAAGGAGTTTGTTGAGAAGCGCCTGAGCCGCGGCCACCTGCTCCGTCAGCGGGGCCGCTGGCGCTGGCTCGGGCGCTGGCGCAACAGCTGCTGCAGCTGCTTGTTCTGCTGGTGCAGGCGTCGGCTCGCCCGCAGCGTCCAACATCGCCCTGCCAGCTGGGCTTTCCCCAGCTGACCTTTCCCCAGCTCTTTCCCCAGCTCTTTCCTCACCGGTTGGCGGTACAGGTGCATGCAAACGATCAGGATCAGGGGTATCATGGAAGCGTCGCCGGCCTTGGCGTGGGCCGGGGGAATCCCCCGTCACTACCGCATTAGCTGGCGCGCCAGTCATGCTGCCAGCAGCTAGGTTGCTTGCGCTTGGGCCCGCACCCTGCTCCTGCTGCTGCCGCTGCTGTTCAGACGTGATGTGGGCGGCGGCTGCATCTGGCAGCTGTGCAGCGGCCGGAGACGCTGCAGCCGCATCCGGCGCAGGCGACGCAGCGACCCTGTCCCATCGGCGGCTCGCTGGCTTGGCTTTAGGGACAACGGAAGCGCCGTTGCTGGGGACAACAGGCACAGTAGGGCTCGTGTTCGTCCCAGTATCGGCATTGACCGCGGCAGCGCCTGCATGTCTGGGCTGAACCAGTGGCTCGAGCGGCTGATCGGATGGCCCTGCGTGTGCTGATGCTGGTGGCGGTGTGTTTGCGCGAGAGGCTGGTGCTGGCGACGCCCCTGCATCAGCGGGGGCGCCGGCGGTGGTGCCAGCAGCAGCACCAGCAGGCGGAGCTGCATCTGCCTTCCCGAGAGGAAGCGGGGGAGTCGCACTCCGGCGCCCAGCTGCTGCAGGTGCTGCCGTAGGTGAATCATGGTCGTAGTCATCGTCGAATAATGGATTAGGTTCGTCTGTCACATGGGCAGGGCACAGCATGCATCAGCAGCACGCCAATCGTGAACGCGTATGTGAAACAGGCGCACTGGACCCATGGATCTGACCCATCATGATATCCACCTGGGCAGCCCGGACACTCCCTTGTGTGTGCAGCCGTGACAGTATCAAGAGGGCCTATACCGCTACACCCTACACTCTATGTGTGTGCAGAGGGTCATGCGCTGCGGAAAAGCGTGCGTATTGAGGGGCGTGCAGAGTCACGAGTCATGAGTGCACCCCCACTCAAATACCCTGCAGCTTTCCGTTAGGCAAGCCGTCACCAGTCCACCACGAATCCAGTACAAGCCACACCCCAGCCAATCGTGACCACTTAGATGCATGGACGCCTGTGCGTTTCCGCAGCGTCCCCAGGGCAGAGCTCAACAGGCAGCGGCGCGGCGTGGATGTACACTCACTCTTGGACGATGCGTCCCCCTTGCGCATCCTCGACGCTGCCTTGCCGCCCGCCACTTTGCTCAGCCCGGGCTTGGACGGCGACGCGCGCGCCCCCCCGCCACCCGCCTTTAGCACAATGGATTTGTTGGCTTTGATGCTGACGGGCGGGCCTGCGGTCTTCAGTGTGCGGGCAGAGCTCATGCCTGCAGGCGCTGTGTTGGACTGCTCGCCGCCTGCCGCTACAGCCTCGTCTCGCTGCTCAGAAGAAGCCGGTGCTGCTGCTGCGGCGGTTTCATCCGCCGCAGGAGGCGGCCCGTTGGCGTGCTGAGCTGCAGACCCCGGTTCCGGAGGCTGCGGGGGGTCGGAGTTGGCTGCGCCGGGTGGATGTGCGGGTGGGGGGGACGGGGGCGGGGGTGGGGCAGGAGGGGGTCGCGGCGGGGGTACATGCTGCTGCCCCCCTGAGAAAGGCGGTGCAGCGTAGCCGGGCCCGCTGGGTGCTGAGTGGTAAGCCCCGGGCGGTGCCTCGGAGGAATACCCCCCGGGCCCGACTGGCGGTGGTGGCCCTCCATATCCATAGGCGTGGTACTCACCCGTCTGGGGTCCAGGGTGCTGAGGCTGATATGGCATGCCAGGCCCTTGCTGACCGGCCTGGTAGGCTTGCCCTGGGTATGGCCCTGGTGGCGGCACACCCTGGTGAGGGGGCGGGAAACCCCCATATGCCCTGCAATGCACGAGACCGTTCCGGGTTGCACAACTCATGCAGCTGCAGCATTCCGCCTTGAAAAGCAGCAACACGTAGTTTCCTGCTAGCACTTTGGCTGAACCAGCACGTCCGAGGTCGAGGGAAAGGGCGTGTTTCACTCCGCAACACGATATGTCCAAACGCGCCAGACTGCTGGCACAGAACTCATACCAAGCTGTGATTTCCTTCGTGCAACACGCATACAAGCTTGCAGTGTTGCCTCAGAGGCTTTGCTCTTGCAAACATCCAAGCGGTCAATCATTGAGGCCCTTTCAAGCGGTATGCACCACGTTGCTTACCCTCTGTCGTGAGGCCCAGCGACCCCAACGGGCTCCGGAGGATAAGCAGGCATATGTCCCTGCTGTGGCCCATAACCACCCGATGGCTGCATCACAAGCGAGGCACACAAGCCTCAAATGCGTCAAACCGCAAAAACTCACGGCAACCCTGCAAGACCCAACACACATCTGGCGCCTAGCCTTCCCGTCTGGCCGCTCAAGGCGAAAAAGGTGAAGCAAATAGCAGGAATACATTCAGAGGCTTGACGTCGATGTGGACTGTCGTCCGTTCAGTGGCGTCTGCTGCTGGCTGAATACTTACCGGGTGCTGCATGCCGTGCGGGGCGTGATCCCAGGATCTTATCTCTGGCTGTTGTGGTCCTCCAAAAGGGCCGCGCCCTCCGCGGCCTCGCCAGTCGCCCTGGTGATGCGACATCACTCAGTCCCGACTTGCCTAACCCGCTCGCAGGCTGCACCCAGGCTGCATCCCAGCACAGCCGAGTAGTGATATCAGCCGTGCATACTAGTGTGTCTTTGCCACTGTAACAGGAGGGCAGGCAGGCCTCACAGCAGTCTGCCAAATTTGCAAAACCAGGGCGTTGTTACTCTACACCTAACCACTGTACACATACAAGAGTATCTCCGGGCACTTATTCACGAAAGGTGCACCAGCAGCAGCACTGCCGTTTCGACATGTGCTGGGCGTGTCGCCGCAAATTTGCGGCTGAACCGAATGCGGGGCAAATTCAAAGGGGAACAAGGAAGGCAGCCAGCAAGGCACATGGCACCTACATATCATTGACTTGCTATACGATATCTTTGGGCTGGTTCGTTGAGTACCTGTACGATGCTGCACCAGCTAGGGCGGGGTTGGCGGCACTCTGTGTGCCGTAGCTGCAAGCCATTCACGCCTCAAAGGCCATCAGAGCGGAGTGTTCGCCTGCAAGCTGCTTATCATGACCTTCACCTTGCTCAATCCCAGAACCCCAGCACTGTAGCTTTACAGTCCAAAGCTCTGCCCAGTGCAGTAGGATGCGCTCGCTTCAGGGTCATCACAGGCGCTGCTGCCCATGCCGTGCAGCCCGAGGTCGCAAAGCTGCCAGTAACAGTGCTATCAGGTTTTCTAGGTGAGGCACATCTTCTTGCTGCTCTTGAAAGTGTGCAGACGCCACACACGCCGCTGGCAAGCGCTCTGCGACAGTTGCAGTTTGGGAAATCGGTGGCAAGTTGCCCGAGGCAGACATTTCAGTGCACAGCAGTGCACGGAAGCGCTGCAGATGCCTGGCTCGGGTATAACACCCTCCTGTTTCATCGTTTTCGCAGGGGCGGGCAAGACCACACTCCTGAGCCACATACTGAGCAATAAGGAAGGCTTGCGGGTTGCAGTTCTCGTTAACGACATGGCAGAGGTCAATATCGACGAGGCCCTCATTGCGGAGAAGGTTCAAACGTCAGGAGAAGAGCTCGTGGCCCTTTCAAACGGCTGCATATGCTGCAACATACGGGAGGACCTAATCCGCGAGATTCGCCGCCTGGCGGACAAACGAGCGTTTGACTACCTGGTCGTTGAAAGCACCGGCATCTCCTTGCCGCTGCCTGTGGCAGCATCGTTTGGCTTCCCGGATGACTCTGGCATGACTCTCTCGGACTTTGCCCGCTTGGACACGAACGTGACGGTAGTCGATGCCGAGCGGTTTGTGAAGGACGTCATGGATGCGGAGTCTCTGCAAGAGCGCGGCATGGCTGTGGATGAGGAGGACGATAGGACCGTTGCAGACTTGCTTGTCGAGCAGGTGTGTTCTTGCAGTGTTGGCGTTGTTGTACACAGCATACACAAATCGCACGTGTTTGCCTGGTGCACACCCACACGGCTCTTCATGGCTAGACAAACAGCGCAAGCCATTTCCGTCCTTAACCGTCATATAGCTAGCTCCTTTCTGAGCCTCCCTGGTGACGCCTCGCTTGCTGGCTCCGAAGGCACCTCTGTTGGTTCCGGCCGTCAATGACGTGCGCGTCTCTCCTTGCCGTGGCCCCATGTTTGGCTGCTGCTGCTGCTGCTGCAGGTTGAGTTTGCGGATGTGTTGGTGCTGAACAAGTGTGACCTCGTGAGCGAGGTGCAACGGGGCCAGCTGCTGGCGCTGCTACGCAAACTTAACCCAGGCGCAGAGGTGCGTCAGCTGTCGCGCGTGTGCGCGGGTGTGCACGCCTGCATGCCCTTGTCCTTGCACTGAAGCTCTGCCAGGAACGAGTCCCCACTGTTCACTGCTCCCTTGTTCGTTGTGTATCATGCTTGCTAGCCGCATGCGTTGCTATGCGCAATTGTGCAGCAGCATCTCCAATACCAACAAGTGTGTCAGTAGCGTGCGACAAGCAGGTGAGCGTGCATACCCGTAGCTCATTGAGCGCAGTGCGTGCCTGAATGCCTTAGCACGGTCTCTGGTGCCGTCCTGGCTTTGCCTGCCGTGCAGATAATCGAAGCAACCCGCAGCGTGGTGCCAGTCAGCCGCGTGCTCAACACGCGCCGCTTCGACATGGACGCCTTCCAGCGCTCACCGGGCTGGGCGGTGCTGCTGCAGCAGTTCGAAGCCGACCGGGACCACCAGCGGGAGGGCCCTGCTGCTGCCTCCGCTGCCGCTGGCCCCTCAACCGTCACTAGCACCTCTGGCAGTGACTGCGATACCGCCCACAATCACCACCACCACCATCACCACCACCACCATGAGGGGAGCATGACCGAATCCGAAAAGTACGGGATCAGCAGCTTTGTGTATTACGCTCAGCGCCCCTTCCACCCGCAGCGCTTGATGGATGTGGCGCTCTCAGAGCAGTGGCGCGGCGTGCTGCGCAGCAAGGTGCGTGCATCACTGGGTTTCACGGGTTGGCGGGGGAGCGTAGCGCGTGGGCGGGCCTGCGGCTCGTAATTCCCCTGCATGGTGTGTTGTCGCGGGGTGTGCCCATGGGTTGATTAGCGGGGTCCCACCTGGACCCTCCAGGAGTCCATGCTGAATCGTGCACATTTCCAGCTCCAGTTCCATTTCCAGTCCCGTTTCAGCGTTCTCTTTGAGCGTAAGCGCGAGGATGCGGCGGTGCCGCGCTAGCAACTCAGGCAGCAGCGGGCCGCTCGCGTGCAGGGCGCTGAGTGCCGGTTGCTGTGCGAGGCTCGCCCCGCCCTCGGGTTGGGTCCCCACTGCGACTCATGGGATGGCTCGTTTAACGGCCCTGTGTGTGTGAATGCGCCCCTGTACATGCCGCTCCGAACGTGAACGAGCATGCAAGCGACGACGCACACACACAAAGCAAGAACGTACGGAATGCCCGGAGCACTGCTTGCGCTGCAATTCTGTTGTCTTGTGTGCGCTTGCGCTGTGTGCGTGTGTCGGGAGGTGTTCACGTGGGGCCGTGCGGTACGTGTGTGTGAGGATTATTGCAGGATCAATGTTCATCCGTCATGTGTGGATGCCTGTTTGCATGTGTGTGTGCAATGCTGGCAGGGTTTCTTCTGGCTGGCCACGCGGAACGACATCATGGGGATATGGCAGTCCGCGGGAGGCGCATGGAACGGAGAGCCCGGGTGAGTCCTGAATGCTGGCATTGGCATGCATGCTTTGACCCCTGCACCTGAAGCCCTGCACCTGAAGCCCTGACCCCTGAACCCCTGCACGGATGCGCATTATTCCTGCGCTTCTCATGGACGAGCGTTGCAAGCCACCATGGGATTTTTATGCTTGCACGTGCAGCGTTGGATGCGTGGCAACGCTGTCGGCGATGCTTGCATGTGGGCGATTGTTGCTCGCTCCACTTCCCCTGCACCCGTGTGCACTCAATGCAGAATGGCACTGGGGTTTTTGTTTGTTCAGCTGTGCCTTGTTCACTCGAAAGCATTTCGCAATAACGGGACGTACTGTAGCTACTGGCAGGTCGTCCACTCGTCCTGGGCTACGCTGCGTCACTGCTGCTGGCACAGAACTCTTACCTCAAAACACGTAGCGGTGTGCTGCCAAACGCAGCCAACACCACAGTTGGCTGCATGTGGCACACTCTTCTGTCCGGTCCTGCATTGGGTGGACAGCTGCACTTGGCGCACAACTGCTCTCACACACACACACGTGCACACACGTCCACAACCACACACATATGTTGCACGCACACGGAATTTGTCTATGGCATGTTCGTGCTGCAGGGCTCGTTGGAACGCGGCAGCACCGCTTGCGGCGGCGCCGTCGCCCTGGGCCTCCGCATCAGACCTGCAGCCGCCAAGCGTAGCACTAGGCTCTTCCTCATCCTCCCTCGTGTCCGGCTCAAGCTCCAGCCCACCCACTGCGCCCTCTGCTCTGTCAGTCCTGGCCTCAGCAGTGCCGATTTCGCCGCCCGCATCTCCAGCGCCGGCATCTCAGGGGTGGCATCCGGTGTGGGGCGACCGCTGCCAACAGCTCGTGTGGATCGGCGTGGATATGGACGAGGCTGGCCTTCGGGAAATGCTTGACAAGTGCTTGCTTACAGACGAGGAGATGGCGTTGGGGCCTGAGGCTTGGGCGGAGCAGTTTGAGGACCCGTTGCCTGAGTGGGCCACCGGCCACCACGCGCAGGACGACGAGGAGCTTGAGTTTGAGGAGGACGACGAGGCTGGGACGGATGAGGCTGGTGCTGCGGGCGGGCATGGGGCCAGCGTGGGCGAGCTGGCTTGGATAGAGGGGAACCGGGACGGCGGCACGGACGCGGGGCTCGCGGCCAGGGGCGAGATGATCGCACCGCAGCACGCGTGATGAGGGCGCAGTCGGCGTTGTGCAGCAGGGCCAACGATGGCTTTTCGTGCGGCTGAGTTGAAACCAGCTGAGATACTGATGAGGAGCTGGCCACGTAAATTATCATGCAAATGCTCAGGCCAGGTGCAGCGGGGGCTGCCTGCCCGACACACACGCGATGCCCGGCAACCTCTCAATTACTGCTTGAAGGCTGTACGCTGGCAGCAGGGCTTTACGTGTGAGCTCGTTGTCTGTGATGAGGACGAGGTGTGTAACTGCCATCCTCAGTACTGCCACCAGATATACCGCATTCTAAGCCACCCAGCCCGCCGTCCATATGGCATAGAGCCTGGCTCTTGGCTGCAAAACGCTCATACCTCTGTGACCAACACTGTGGATGCTAGACACTACTGGTGCTCACAGCAGCCCATTACACCAAACTGATTTTTCCTTGACCTGGCCCGGCTTACGTAATCAAAAGGCACAATGGAAGCATCAGGCAGGTTTCCTGTGAACCAGTCAGCTGACCAACAGCAGGCCCGCACACACTATCAAGGGCGAGAAATTACGGTCTTTGGCAAGCAAGGCCCAGGCTTTGAGGGCACCTCAAGCTATGCGGCAAACTTTGTTCAACATCCGATAGACCCTCGCCAGCCAATCTCTCCTTCAGGAGCATACCATAGTAAGCTTGCCAACGTCATGTTTTTTGCAGTCCTCTCTTTGTGTTGATCTGCTGACCTTTGACCTTGGTGCCTTGCCAGCCTGTTGCATTTTTGACGTTGCTGACGGACTTTTCCTGCCTTGCCTGCTTTGCATTTTTAGGCAACACGGCCCCCTTTGAGGGTGCCTCGCACTACAAAGCGGACTTCAAAGCTCATCAGCTTGAGCCGCGAGCACCGCCTCCACCGTCGCAATACAACCCCAACCCGGCACCCTTCGACGGTGCGTCCTGGGACCTGTATTGCTACCTTTGGAGCCTGTTGTATAGTCCTCATCGCTGGCATCTGGGTTTGCGCTTGGTACCGTGCTTCGTTGAGCGTTTCAGCCGCGCATGAGCGGACATGCCAGAATGCGCTCGGGTTGGGCGCGAAGGGATAAGCTGGACACAGGTGGACGGGACTTGGGGCGTTCCTTATATGTTTGCTTATGTGCTACATCTGTAGGCACTACTCAGTATCGCAACGCATATGTACCGCATCAGATGGAGCCGCGTGTTGGCAACCAAGGTCCTGGCTACCAGCGCAACACGGCACCCTTTGAGGGAAACAGCTCCTACAAGAGCGACTACGCAGCACACCCCATGGAGCAGCGTCACCACCATGCAGCCGCGCCTTACCAGCCAAACCCTGCGCCGTTCGACGGTGAGTCTTGGTGACACGTTGCGCTTGCATAGGGTTAGCACCTGGCCATATGATGCATACAGGCTTGCGTGCACTTACGAGACAGCAATGCAGAAGCAGGCATGTTGGCGTCAGAAGCTCTGACGTTTTCCAGACTCGCACTCAGGCTCGGTTTCATCCCGCACGCGTATGATCCCATGTGCGCCCCCGTACGCACACGCACCGAACGATACTGGTCGACGCTGAACGCCGCAGCAGCCACTCAATACTTGTTGCCCGTACCACTCTTGCCTCCCTGACACCAACACATCACAAACACGGGTTTCTGACCCCACACCCGCATGAAACCATGTGCGCATTCGCAGGCACCACGCAGTACAGCAGCGCGTACGTACCGCACCAGATGGAGCCCCGAGCGCCCCACCAGGGCCCCGGGTACGTCCCCAACACAGCCCCCTTCCAGGGCCAGACCCACTACAAGGACGACTTCAGGGCGCACCAGATGGAGCCGCGGCCCGCCGCCCCGCCCTCGCAGTACACGCCCAACCCTGCGCCGTTCAATGGCTCGACGGAGGCGCATGACAAGTACCAGGCCTGGCCGATTGAGCCCAACCAGCGCAGCATGGTGGGTCGGGCGGTGCTAGTTGGGATCGGCGTGGGAAGAAAAACCATGGGACTAGGTCTAGGTTGCGGAGGATATGGATGAAGGCTGCCCTTGGTACCGCTGCCACGCTTTTGCACGTCCGGCACGGCATGCGTGCCATGCCGAAAACGTGCCATAGCCGGGCCGAGCAACGGTTATCACCATGCATGCCCCCATTGTACAAACAGATACAAGCATGTGGCCGTTTGGCGAGACACCACATGCACTGTCTGCATCACACTGCGATCCAAGCAATCAACAACTTGTGCACATCTGGTGTGCATAAGAAGCCCGACGGTGTCATATTGTTCCACATGCAAACGGACTTGGATGCAGGGCCCCCCTCCCATGCGTGCCTCTGTCCCATTCGACGGCACGAGCTCGTACAAGGAGGAGTTCCGCGGCTGGAAGCTCCCCGCCCGCCGGCCGGCGCTCGGCGTGCAGATGGTCGGCGACCGCACGTACATTCTCATCCCCGCGGAGGCGCCCCTGCCCGCGGTCGGCAAGCAGGTGTTCACCACCGTGCACGACGGGCAGGCCGAGATGTGCGTGCTGGTGCTGCGCGGCGACGCCGCGGTGGCGAGCCGCAACAACGTGATTGGCCAGTTTGACCTCACGGGGCTGCCGGCGGGGCCCAAGGGCGCAGCGCGGGTGGAGGTGACGTTTTACCTGGACGCAAACAACGTCCTCTCGGCAACCGCAACGGTGCGTACTGTTGCTACTGTACCATGCCACTGCCTGCATGCAGTGACACTGTGACAGTACATCACAGCAGTTCAGCCGCACCATGTACTGTGCGTTGCATGCATTCTACACTGCTTTGGCCCCCTCTCTAATGTGCATGCTGCCTCCCATTCACCCGTTGGCCCCATGTCTGAATCCAACCAACTCCGCCGCATCTGTTCCTCTTTGGCCTGCTTCTGGAACCTCATCACAGGACCTGGACTTGGCGCGCCAGGAGCAGTGGCTGAGGCAGGGCTCCATGCAAGCACGCGCGGTGGCGTCCGACATCCAGGTCATGTAGGCCAGTAGAAGCGGTTGCTGGAGGTTCCAGTGGCGGTCTTGCAGCGTGCAGTGCATGCGCCTGCCGGAACCTCACCGCACGCTGCAAGCGCACGCACCTGTCGCCGAGTGGCCATTGAACCTGATGCATTTCGGGCGGAAGGCCTGCTGGCCTGACACGCCTTGGCAGCAAGTCCTGCAGCCTGAAGCAGGTTGAGGTAGCACTGCTGGAGCTAATTACGTCCGGAACGAGCTGTGTGACTTGACTTGCGCAGTCATGGGCCGCCGGACCAGCTCCTTTAAATAATTAATCTATTAATCCAGCGTGCGAGCCTGTGCCTGACCACCTGGGCACTGTGGCATGACGAGGCGTATACTGCAGCACCGCCTGTATGTGCTTATGTGGGGGATCGAGCGGCCTTTGCACATACATACAGCATCCTTTGCACACCTGCTTGTCGTGTAACAAAGTGTTTCCTCTATGTGTTGCTACACCATAACCGTTGTGGGTGTGTTGGTTGAGCAAGGGCAGGAGCAGCATGCAAGAGGCCAAGAGCGGCGCTGGAGGCTGCTGCTGAGGGGCCCGCAGCAAGGATGCGTGTGCCTGCTTACTTGTGACAGTCCTGGTGAAGCATGGGGCGCACGGGTGAGGGGTGTATTGTTACATAGGGGCGCAGGCGTAACAGCAGCAGAGCGCGATGCGAGGAATGGTTTGGTGGGTGATGTGTACCGCACCATATGTTGGTGCTTGATAGGTGAGGGATGCGATTGGGGGTGCAGGTAGCACTTGCATGATGCGTGCATCAGGCGTGAGGTGCTGCTATTGTACGCCAGTACGCGTGGCCGAAACGCTCGAATGACGGTCGATTGTTCGCATGTTGGTGGCAACTTCGGTGAATGTGAACCGAGCTCATTTAGCGGTAGATCGCAGTAATCAAGTAAATAAAATGTCAATGTCTGACGAGCGGTGAATACAAATGAAAGTACGCATGATTAAGACAGTGAAGGTGAACGCACACTGCGACGTAAATTCTTGCCGAATACGCAAGTGCACGCAAGACGCAAGTGGTTCAGTTTCCTTTTACAGGACACCAATGCCATTTGTTGCAGCCTCGCATAATATATGTGATGTATAGGACCAGCATCAGATTGGCAGACGGGCCGTGATGAAGCAGCGTTTAGGTTGAAGCACTTCGAAGTGGCAGCGAGTCGTTGACACGGATACGTCAAGTCCACGCACCTGCCTCTAACGTAAGTTCATTGTGTCCCTACACAGCTATGCAAGCACACGTTGGAAACTAGCCTAAAACTGCTTGTTGCTTCTCTTGTTTCCAAACACGGTGAAACGTGTCGGTTGCAAGCGGGCAGTTTGAGTTTGTGCACGTGCTAGGCCAATGTGCACGTGTCCTGAGCTATGAAGAGGTCCCAGGAAACCAGTTTAGTCGTCTGAGAAAATGTCAGCCAGCTTGGCTCCGAATTCGCACACGCTTTCCAAAATGTTGACGCCCGTCTCGAGCTTGCCCAGCCTGTCCGGCTGTTGGGGCCGTTGAGGAGGAGGATTGGCAACCGTAGTCTGCTGAGCATACTGGTGGACGTACTGAGGTTGCAGCTGAGGCTGAGAGAACGGTTGCTGCTGACCGGCATAGCCGCCCGCCTGGAGCCCGGGCCATTGTTGGTGGCACCCGCCACTGTTGTGGCTATAGGGGCTGGCAGGGGGGCTTGGGGAGGGTGTGTATGAGTGGTAGTGAGGCGGTGTAGCACCAGGGAAGGAGTATGCGTGCTGTGGGGCGTAGGCTCCTGAGAAACAGGGCTGCTCAAGGGTGCTCTGCATTGCATAGTCCGCTGCGCCATAGCAGTAGCCCTGCTGCAGGGGCATCGACGCCGCGTAACAGTGCTGGTATACAGGCGCTGCAGGGTAGTACCCAACGCACTGACCCTGCTGATACGGGCTCGTCGCTCGCTCAGGGCCAACTGGCAAGACAGCTGGGTAGTGTTGGTCCATGGTGAAAGAGGGCAGATGAGTTCAAGCCAATATGGCGGCTGTATTGTAGGACTTCGAAAGACAGCGGTCGAATGATGGATTGCAGTGTTCACGTTGGTTTGGTTGTAACTGGTGGCGGACACGTCGTTTTATGCCGAGGGGACTGGGGAAGTCCTGCGCTCTGAAACCAGGTCCTGGGGAAACAAGCCCAGGCCTTGGTCTTGGGGCTCTGGCACGTCTCGCCTGGTCGATCTGACAAGACGGACATATCGAAGGGAAGCATCAGCTTATATCAACACTTGCGACCAGCGTCTATAGTGGCTTCTTTGGCAGTGTTTCACTTAATGCCCTCTTCAGGTCGAGCTGAAGGCCAACTGGCCCAACAGATAGACCTCACAGCCAGGAGCACCTGCCACCTAGACAGTCTACACAATAAATTTCAATTATGCCAGGACATAACTTGCTTGGGTGGCAGCCGCAAAATACCCGCAGGAATGGTGCTTGCGAAAAGCCAGTCCAAGGCCCAGGTCATGCCACGCAAGGGGCTTATTAACCCTGTCACCATGCTGTCCTTGCTTCCAAGCTACCATGCCAATTGTTGTGAGTGCTGCAAACCTCAGCATGGTTGCGGCTCGTGCAGCACTTGTCCTCTGCGGTGGTTGGTCACCAGGTAGTTCACCAGGAAGTCAGGCAGGCAGGCAGGCGGACATATGTGTAACATGTGCTGCGCATATACGTGTGCTTGCTGAGGCTAGGTACCTTACCACTTTCATGATTGCGCAGGCATGGGTGGACCGTTTGCGCACAAGTCATGGCAGTTGTTGTAACAACCAGGCGTGACGGAGAGCAGACGCAAATCATCAATAAGCAGTAACATCAGGCTGTGGCGGAGCGACTCTGCTGTGGCAAGCCGCAACAACGTGGAACCTTGCACAGCTTAGTGTCGCAGGAGCGCATGCCGGCATCCGTACCCCACCAACAACGTGTGCTCAGCAACTACCCGGGTGCCTACGACTCCCTGCCTGCGTGCATTTGCACAGCTTGGCACTCGTCATGGCTATCAGAGAGCCTCGGCAGCGTAGTGTTCTGCAAGCGCGAACACGTAATCTTGTTGAAGCTGAAGTCAGCTGGTGCATCTCAAACGGAAGGCCTCGCACTCCTCAGCGGCAAGTACCGCGGGCACCTAAAGCATCTACAGGTAGCCCTCCTGGAGCTATTTATAACCAGAAAGGGCCGGGTGTTACGACCTGACTTGAGGGGTCTTGGGCCGCAGGACCAGCTCGATTGGTCCCGTGTGCGAGCCTGAAGGGTGGGTGGCATTCCACGGAACGGACAGTGTGGAGAGCGACTGTGCACTGAGCGGAGTGCACAACAACTCAGGGGGGCCATGCGTTGCTGTGTCCACCTCTGCACTGCGACACGATGTGGCGCATGCTGTGATCATGCATGCATGCTAGTGCGGTCGACCTCTGCCGCTGTGAGGCCGCGTACCATTGTCCCCCCCCCTCCCATCCCCCGCCAACAATGCCCAGGTATAAAGTGGGCATGTTATTGCAACCATGGCTGCATGCAGCTGGCATGCTAGGTCGGTCTGCTGCCAGAGCATTGCATGTGAACTGGCAAGTGGGAGTTTGCATCACGACCGTTTACATTCGCACGTATAGACTCATGGAATGTGCATGCTTCAGCCCGTGGCTGGAGCAATGGCTTTCAATGCATGCTGGGTAGCAATGAAGAAGGTGAACATGGCCACGCTTAGAAAGGCTCAATCGCTGAAAGCCCAAGCGTGTGCATGGCAGCACCGAGCGTGTGCAGCGGAGCGCGCATGGACAACAGTAAGCATACAGGGGCCACCCACCGCCCCGCAATGATCCAGGTGCATACAGCCAATAAAACACGTCACGGTAAAAGATCATTGTGGTTCAAGCATTTTGGATTGAGTCCGTTCATTGTACAGAATGCGCCAGAGCGCCTAGAGCGCCTAGTGTGCCTGCTGTGGCTGTGCCCCGGGCGCCGCTGGACCGTGATGCCCGCACATAGGGCAAGGATAGTAGGCAGGCGCGGCAGCGTACTGCGGGACAGGCGCTGCGGGGTGGGGGGCAACAGGCTGGGGAGAAGCGTACTGCGGCATGGGGGCATAGGCCATGGGGGATGTCGACTGCTGCTGCTGGACCTGTTGCTGCTGTTGCTGCTGCGGCGGCGCCTGCTGAGGCGCCTGCTGCTGGGCGTGATGCAGGTGGGGCAGGTGGGGCAGGTGAGGCTGGAAGTGATGGTGCTGCTGCGGTTGCTGTGGCTGCTGCGGCTGCTGCATGTATGCCTGAGGCATGGCGGAGGGGTGAGCGTAATGGTTGGCAGGAGGCTGAGGCGCGGCGTACTGCGGCATGGGGGCATAGCAGGTTGCGGCCATGGGCATCGCCTGCTGCGGCGCAGCCAGTGGCTTGATGGAGTCGTTGGTCTTGTACTCCAGCTTGAGAGCCAGGAAGCCACGCTGCTTGTGCGACTTGGCCGACATCACCGGTACCTGCAGGCTGTCGGCGCCCTGCTCACGCGCCTTGGCCAGCGGTATGACGCACTCGCCGATCACGTCATCCCTGGAGAGGCTGTCCTCATCCATGATCTGCACCTCCAGCGTGTTCTCGTTGATCACGTTGAAGTGGAAGGTCTCCTACAAGGCGGGGGGAAACAGGTGGGGATGGCGGGGAAAGCACACACGGTCAGGCGGCTGAGGCAAAAGCGGTCAAGGGAAGACCGAGCGAGTGAAAGGATAACTGTGCAAACCGCGATGCGTTGCTGGACAAGTGGTATCTGATGTGGGTTACTATTGTGTCTCTTCAAGAGTTCTTTTTATCATGCTTGGCTATGGACTTGGACCGATGGTCTTCATCACAACGGGCCGCTCAAGCGATACGGCCCAGCAGCGGCTTGCAAGTTGAGGGGCGGCCTTGAAGACCAGCAGGGCCTCACCTAGCAGTGCCATCACAGCTAACGGCATAACTTGACAAACATGCAAGGCAGCTTGTCCTGGAAAGTATGGCTTGCGCATTGTTGTTTTCAAGCGGACCTCGCAAGCCGGGGCCCCATCACAATCCTCAGCAAGTCCTCCTCAAAGCTTCACGGTGCAGCAACTGCAGCGCATATCTGAAGTTAGGCCTGCTATTAAGTATTGGCCTATACAGCTAGCAGCCTGCGACCAGCGCCAACAGGCTGCCCGGCACTACTGCTGCACCCAAACTGACATACATCAGCAAGCCGCCATCAGCAACGCAGTCTGAGCAGTTTAGGGGAACCTTTCGCTTTCGATACCCTATGTTATGTCTGAGCATGTGTCGTTGGGAAGCGGACGAGGGGCCAAGGCACGGCACTCGCCGCCTGAGGCAGGGGAGACACACGCTGGCTTGGGGCCCTTCAAGGCATGGATCTTACTCGATGCCACAGTACAAGAGCAATATTCGCCAGCTTGCCTGGGGTGCGGTGTAACCCTATGGATTGAGCCCAACCAAATGTGCTCAAATCTATGTCGCCATGCCGGCTGCGGACATGCATTGATAGATGCTGCCTTGCACACATGCAATCAATCTAGCACGCTTCGCTCGCCCAACGTCTGTTGCTTCGCAGCTTTCGCCCATCCGCCAGGCGTTTATGGCATATTGGCGTTCCAAGCTGTTGCAGTGATGTGCAATGCAGAATTATTTGCGTATGTCGCTGTGCTGCAATGGCTGAGAGGTGGCGCACGCATGCATGCCTGAAATGGGACAATTGTGCACCCATGCTGCATGCTGCAGACGAGCTCTGCGGCTGTGGGGGCACGCTTGATGATCCTTCCCTGCTGACAGCGCTGAGATCGCCATGAGTCAACCATAACTGCAACAGCTGCATGGGACGTTCAGCGTGCCTGCTGAACGTGGAACGGATCACGATTACCCTTTACATACAGACGTACGTACACGGGAAATGTGTGTGATTCAGCCGCTGGCAGCAGTAATGCACGCTGGGCAAAGATGAAGGTAGGGGCAGGCGATGGACATGGCCAGCACGATCAGAAGGACTCAATTGATGATAAATGCCAAAGCGCATGCGTGCAGCGGAACGCAGCGCAGCGGCACGTGAATGAATGTTCAGCAAGCAGGGGCCAACCACCCCTGGTGCACACAACATGACAGCATTTCGTGAACAGATGGTTGAGAAGAATGTACTTGTGGTTCACGCATGTTGGATTGAGTTGGTTCATTGTACAGAATGTGCAAGAGCGCCTAGTGTGCCTGCTGTGGCTGTGCCCCGGACGCCA
>BDDA01000360.1:42546-73633 GCA_001662385.1 Chlamydomonas asymmetrica | reverse complement strand
CGTGATGCCCGCACATAGGGCAAGGATAGTAGGCAGGCGCGGCAGCGTACTGCGGGACAGGCGCTGCGGGGTGGGGGGCAACAGGCTGGGGAGAAGCGTAATGCGGCATGGGGGCATAGGCCATGGGGGATGTCGACTGCTGCTGCTGGACCTGTTGCTGCTGTTGCTGCTGCTGCGGCGCCTGCTGAGGCGCCTGCTGCTGGGCGTGATGCAGATGGGGCAGGTGGGGCAGGTGGGGCTGGAAATGCTGCTGCTGCTGTGGTTGCTGTGGCTGCTGCTGCTGCTGCTGCTGCATGTATGCCTGAGGCATGGCGGAGGTGTGGGCGTAATGGTTGGCAGCAGGCTGAGGCGCGGCGTACTGCGGCATGGGGGCGTAGCAGGTTGCAGCAACGGGCATCGCATGCTGAGGCAGCGGCTGGCACGCCTGCTGCGGCGCGGCCTGTGGCTTGATGGAGGCATTGGTCTGGTACGCCAGCTTGAGAGCCAGGAAGCCACGCTGCTTGTGCGACTTGGCCGACATCACCGGCACCTGCAGGCTGTCGGCGCCCTGCTCACGCGCCTTGGCCAGCGGTACGACGCACTCGCCGATGACGTCATCCCTGGAGAGGCTGTCCTCATCCATGATCTGCACCTCCAGCGTGTTCTCGTTGATCACGTTGAAGTGGAAGGTCTCCTACAAGGCGGAGGGAAACAGGTGGGGATGGCGGGGAAAGCACACACGGTCAGGCGGCTGAGCTCAGTCTCAGACAACAGGCGTTGCGGTCGGCGCCTACGACACACTTTGATCATGAGTCAAGGCCTTGCAGCGTGCGCCACCCCCTAGGTCATTTGCGTATGGCGCGGGGTATACCTGTTGTTGCAACTGTTATGGGTTTGCCGTGGCGCCACAGATGCACACAAGGCGCACTGCCAACCCTATGTTGGGTGCATCACTGTGCACATGTCAGTCATACAGGCAGCCTTCACTCACATTCCACACGGGGTGCTTGCCGCCGTCCACCGCAGTGCGTGAGCGGATGGACTGCCCGCCGCACTTGACAATGACGTACGGGTCCTGCTTGCCAAACCAGTCACAGTCCTTGAGACCCATCGCATACTCAACGGTCACAGTGACAATGCCAGCGTTAAGGGCCATTTTGTTCTTAGGTGGTGGGTTGTCCTAGTTGTTCACGCAAGGAAGGCAAAAGCAGCAAAGGAAGACCGAGCGAGTGAATAGGGTAACTGTGTAAACCGGGATGCGTTACTGCACGAGTGGTATGCGATGTGGGTTACTATTGTGTCTCTTCAAGAGTTCTTTTTATCATGCTTGGCTATGGACTTGGGTCAATGGTCTTCATCACAACAATCCCCAGGGCTCTGGGCTCGGTATGGCCCAGCAGCGACTGACGGGGCGGCCTTGAAGACCGGCAGGGCCGCCAGGCCTCACCTAGCGGTGCTATCACAGCCAACAGCACAAATTCACCATTATATCCAAAACAACTTGTCCTCGAAGAGTATTGACGCGCGTAATGTTGTTTTTAAGCGGACAAGCGAGCCGGGCCCAGACACATCCTTGGCCAGTCCTCCTCAAAGCTTCACGGTGAAGCGCATATTTGAAGTTAGGTCCAATATAACGTGTTGGTTGAACCAGCTGGCAGCCTGAGACCAGGGCCAATAGGCTGCCCGGCACAACTGCTGCACCCAAACTGATTGGCCGAGCTGACAGTGCGGTGTGCACACATCAGCAAAACAGGCTGAGCAGTCTAGGGAACCTTTCACTTTCGGTAACCTATGTATTGTCTGAGCATGTGCTGTTCACAAGCGCACGAGGCCCAAGGCACGGCACCCGCCGCCTGAGGCACAGAAGACACACGCTAGCATGGGCCCTTCCAAGGCATGGACCTTACTCGATGCCAAAGCACAAGAGAAACATTCGCCAGCCTGCCTGGGGTGCGGTGTAACCCAACAACATGTGCTCAATTGTATATGGCAATGCAGGCTGTGGCCATGATGCTGCCTGGCACGTTGCAGTAAGTACAGAACGCTTTACTCCGCCCTCGCCCTCGTTGCTCCACAGCTCTCGCCCATCCGCCAAGCATTGGTGGCCTTGCAAGCTGTTGCAGTGACCACAGCAGACGTACCATGCAGTAGCATTTGCTTATGTCGCCGTGTCGCAATGGCTGAGAGGTGGCGAATGCATGAATGCCTGGAATGGTACAGATTTTGATGCATCCGTGCTGGTGTAGATGAGCTCTGCGGCTGTGGGGGCACGCCTGATAATGCTTCCCTGCTGACAGTGCTGAGGTTGCCATGCATCAACCAGAACTGAAACAGCTGAATGGTGCGTTCCACCTCAGCGTGCCAGGTAAGCTGGTGAACGTGGAACGAATCGCCATCCGCGTTTACATACGTACGTACATACACAGGAAGTGTGCTTGCTTCAGCCGCTGGCGGCAGTAATGCACGCTGGGCAACGACGAAGGTGGGGGCAGTGAGGCGATGGACACGGCCAGCATGATCAGAAGGGCTTAATTAATGATGAAAGCCAAAGCGCATGCATGCAGCGCAACGCAGTGCTGAGCGCAGCGGCATGTGAATAAACGTTCAGCAAGCTGGGGCCAACCACCCCTGGTGCAATGACCATGCCCAACATGACAGCATTACGTGAACAGATGGCGGGTAAGAATGTACTTGTGGCTCAAGCATTTTGGATTTAGTCCGTTCATTGTACAGGATGCGCATGAGCGCCTAGTGTGCCTGCTGCGGCTGTGCCCCGGACGCCACTGGACCGTGATGCCCGCACATAGGGCAGGGATAGTAGGCAGGCGCGGCAGCGTACTGCGGGACAGGCGCTGCGGGTTGGGGGGCAACAGGCTGGGGAGAAGCGTACTGCGGCATGGCGGCATAGCCCGTGGGAATGGACGCATGTTGCTGCTGGACCTGTTGCTGCTGCTGCTGCTGCTGCTGCTGCTGCTGTTGCGGCGGCGCCTGCTGCTGGGCGTGATGCAGGTGGGGCAGGTGGGGCAGGTGCGGCTGGAAATGATGGTGCTGCTGTGGTTGCTGTGGCTGCTGCTGCTGCTGCTGCTGCTGCTGCATGTATGCCTGCGGCATAGCGTAATGGTGGGCAGCAGGCTGAGGCGCTGCGTACTGCGGCATGTGGGCATAGCAGGTTGCGGCGACGGGCATCGCCTGCTGCGGCGCGGCCTGTGGCTTGATGAAGGCGTTGGTCTTGTACGCCAGCTTGAGGGCCAGGAAGCCACGCTGCTTGTGCGACTTGGCCGACATCACCGGCACCTGCAGGCTGTCGGCGCCCTGCTCACGCGCCTTGGCCAGCGGTATGACGCACTCGCCGATCACGTCATCCCTGGAGAGGCTGTCCTCATCCATGATCTGCACCTCCAGCGTGTTCTCGTTGATCACGTTGAAGTGGAAGGTCTCCTGCAAGGCGGGGGGAAACAGGTGGGGATGGCGGGGAAAGCACACACGGTCAGGCGGTTGAGCTCAGCAGGTAACAGGCCTTGCGGTCGGCACTGCCTAAGACATCTTTGAATAATGAGTCAAGGCTTTGCAGGGTGTGCCACCCCCTGCACGCGTATGGTGCAGGGTCCTGAAATTGTGACAATTGTTATGGGTATGCCGTGGCGCCAGATGCGCACAAGGCTCACTGCCAGCCCCATGTTGGTTGCAACACTGTGCACAGGTATGTCACACCGGCACTCACATTCCACACGGGGTGCTTGCCGCCGTCCACCGCAGTGCGCGAGCGAATGGACTGCCCGCCGCACTTGACAATTACGTACGGGTCCTGCTTGCCGAACCAGTCACAGTCCTTGAGACCCATCGCATACTCAACGGTCACAGTGACAATGCCAGCGTTAAGGGCCATTTTGTTCTTAGGTGGTGGGTTGTCCTAGTTGTCCACGCAAGGGACGTCGATGACAAGACCGAGCGGGTAACAGAATAACTGTGTAAACCGCGATGCGTTGCTGGACAAGTGGTATGTGATGTGGGTTACTATAGTGTCTTTCCCAGAGTTCTTTTTATCATGCTTGGCTATGGACTTGGACTGATAGTCTTTATCACAACAATCCCCAGGGCCGCTCAAGCGATACGGCCCAGCAGCGGCTTGCAAGCTGAGAGGCGGCCTTGAAAACCCGCAGGGCCGCCAGGCCCCACCTAGCAGTGTTATCACAGCCAACAGCACAATTTCGCATATGCCCAAAACAGCTTGTCCTTGAAGTGTACATGACGTGCGCAATTGTTGTTTTCAAGCGGACCTCAGTTCGGACCTCGCAAGCCGGGGCCCATCACGTTTCTGAGCCAGTCCTCCACAAAGCTTCACGGTGAAGCGCATATCTGATGCTAGGGCCTGATATCAAGCACTGGTGTATCCAGCTGGCAGCCTGAGACCAGGGCCAACAGGCTGGCCGCCACTACCGCTGCACACAAACTGGCTGGTCGAGCTGACATAACGGTGTGCAACACGTCAGCAAGCCATACATCAATAACACACCAATTTAGGGGAGCCTTCTGCTTTCGATACCCTATGTTATGTCTGAGCATGTGTCGTTGAGAAGCGCACGAGGGGCCAAGGCACGGCACTCGCCGCCTGAGGAAGGGGAGACACACGCTGGCTTGGGGCCCTTCAAGGCATGGATCTTACTCGATGCCAAAGCACAACAGCAATATCTGCCAGTCTGCCTGGGGTGCGGTGTAACCCAATGGGACGTGCTCAATTGTATGTGGCCACGCAGGCTGCAGACACACCGACCCACGACAGATGCTGCCTGGCATGCATGCAAGCAATACAATACGCATCGCTTGCAAGACATCTGTTGCTCTGCGGCTTTTGCCCAACCGCCAAACATCGGTGGCCCTTCAAGCTGTTGCAGTGACCACAGCGGGCGTACGATGCAGTAGCATTTGCGCATGTCGCTGTGCCGCAACGTCTGAGATGTGGCTCACGCATGCCTGCCTGAATGGTACAGATTTTGATGCATCCGTGCTGCATGCTGCAGGCAAGCTCTGCGGCTGTGGGGGCACGCCTGACGATACTTCCCTGCTAACAATGCTGACATCGCCATGAACCAGCATGGTACATTCCACCTCAGCATGCCTCAGGGTGGGTTGGTGGAGCAACAGCAGGATCAGCATGCAAGAGCGGGACTGGATTGCTGATATTGAGCGGCCTGCAGCCAGGCTGCATGTGCCCATTTAAATCTGGCGCTGTGTGTGCCTGCTTGCTTGTCGTCCTGGTGAAGCGCGGCACGCGCCATTGAGGGGTGTTTTGTTACATGGGGGTGAAGGCACGGCAGCAAAGCGCGGTGCGACCATGCGAAGATGGTGTTGGTGGGCGATGCGCACAGCACCAAATCTTGGTGCGTTATAGGTGGCGGATGCGATTGGGGGCGCAAGAAGCACTTGCATGATGCGCGCGTTATGCGGGAGGTGCTGCTTCTGTACGCATGGCAGAAACGCGCGATTGTCCGTATGTTTTGTGGCAGCTTCGGTGATTGTGCGTTGGGCCGATTCAGCGATAGATCGCATGATGAAGCATATAAAACCGGTAATGAATGACGAACGGCGAATGAGAAGTACATAAAATGATTACGACAGGAAAGTAAACGCACGCTGTGACGCGGATTGTTTGCTGAATCCATAACATCCAGGGGTCAGCAGTCAGTCTCCCACTCCGCACAGATGGATGCCATGTGTTGCAGCCTCGTGTAACATACGCGATGCATAGGACCAGCATCAGCTGGGGGGACGGGCTACGATGAACAGCGTGGGTTCAATCATTTCGAAGTGGCGGCAAGTCGATGGCACGGATACCAGGAGTCCACAAGCTCTACCTCTGACACACTTGCACTGTGTAAACCCATATTGCGGCTATACAAACATGCATTCAGAAGCCTGCTAGGACTGCCTCTTGCTTCTCACGACAAGCCCGGTGCAGCAGCGTCGGTTGAAATAAAGCAGGCAACCAGGATGCATCCGCGACGTGCCAGGCCAAAGGCACAGGTCCTGATGTGTGAAGAGCTCCACAAGGGAACCAGCTCAGTCGTCGGAGAAAATACCAGCAAGAGTGGAGCCGATGTTGCACACTGTTGATAAAATGTTCACGCCCGTCTCGACCTGGCCCAACCTGTCCGGCTGTTGGGGCTGTTGAGGAGGAGGGTTTGAAGCCGTGTTCTGCTGAGCATACTGGTAGACGTACTGAGGTTGTGGCTGAGGCTGAGGAAACGATTGTTGCTGGCCGGCATAGCCGCCCGCCTGGAGCACGGGCCCTTGTTGGTAGTGGTACCCGCCATAGTGGTGGTGCTGGCTATAGGGGCTGGCAGGGGGGCTTGGGGAGGGTGTATATGAGTGATAGTGAGGCGGTGTAGCACCAGGGAAGGAGTATGCGTGCTGTGGGGCGTAGGCTCCTGAGAAACAGGGCTGCTCAAGGCTGCCCTGACTTGCGTAGTCCGCTGCGCCATAGCAGTACCCTTGCTGCAGGGGCATCGAAGCCGCGTGACAGTGATGATATACAGGCGCTTCGGGGTAGTACCCAACGCACTGACCCTGCTGATACGGGCTTGGCGCTGGCGCCAAGACAGCTGGGTAGTGTTGACAGTTCATGGCGACTGTATTGTAGAGTTCGGAAGACGGCTGCCGAATAAAGGTTTGCAGTGTATGCTTCGTCGTTGGCTGAAACTGGGGAGTCGCGACAACCCATTTTATGCCGAGGGGACTGGGGAAGTCCTGCGCTCTGAAACCAGGTCCTGGGGAAACAAGCCCAGGGCCTTGGTCTTGGGGCTCTGGCATGTCTAGCCTTGTCGGTCTGGCATGACAGTCGGTTCGGCGGATAGCTTCATCATATGCCAATACTTGCCGCTGCGTCCGGTCGTTGGGCTTCTTTGGAGAACTTTGTTCCACACTGTGCCCTCTTCAGGTCCACATGAAGGCCAACTGGCTCAAACACCCGTCAGACCACCCGTCCAGAGCACAGCCTGCTGCATAACTTCGTTTTGTCATGCCTGGAAAAAGTTTGCCTCAGTGGCGACCGCGAAAAACCGGCAGGAAGGGTAATGGAAGGGTGCTTGCTTGGGGTAGCCAGTCAAGGACGGCCGCGGCCGCGGCCGCGCGAGCATCTGGCTCCAGGCCGCACAGGCAAGCGGGTTGACGCTGTCACCATACGCCCTTTGCTGGTGCTGTCCTTGCCTGCAAGCTTGCATTACGATTGCTGCGAGCGACGCAAGCATCAGAATGGCGTTGAGTGGGTGCGTGCAGCGATTGCGCTCGTGGGTGTACCGAGTCAGCTGGTCACCAGGTACAGCGTCACGCAGCACCACAGCAGCGGCTTGGGCATTGATGCATGTGTCGTGAGCAATTACCCGTGTGCCCACAAATCACTGGTTTCCTCCCTTAGCACTCGCCACGTAAGTCCACCTCGGCAACATGTGTGTTGCTCGTGCGTGCTCCCCCTGTGCTGAACACCTGTCCCCCTGATGTGTGGTTGGAAAGATTTGGTTCCCGTGGGGCCATGCAGTGTGCTTCCCTTGGGGCAGTGCAGTGTGCATGCGTCTGAGGATTGAAATCGCACCTGCCGATGGCGGGGTGACTGGGCTGACCTGATGTGAGTGGTGCCTTCCCCTCACCCCATGTCTCCGCCCCCAGGAGCGTCTGACTTCATGCACATACAAGTGACCAGCATGCATGCATGTAAAAATATCCGGGTAGCTCTCAGGCACAGTGCATTGCGAGGTTTGCGACTATGCGGGGCGCGGCTGTGCGTATACGGCGGTGCAGCCGCCCACCCGGGCGCAGCGACTGCTGCGATACACGCCACGGTGTTCGGCAGCACAGCGTGCATGCTCAAGCAGGAATGAGCGAGCTGCAAGTAATTTTGCACGTGCAGCAGTCAAATTGCATATGCAGGCGCTGCATCCCCACGCACATGCTTGCCTTCGCTGTGTAACCTTTCCTGTCCGGGAAACAAATGCATGCACCCTGCAGGCCTGCATCAGGGATTCTTCAGCATTTGGGGCGCAAGGGGGTCTACGCCTCTTTCCGAACCGAGCGGAGCAATCCCTCCAGTCGGATCCGGGAGCGCTCCGCTCCTCTCACACACACACACACACACGCATTTTTGTGTACAGGTTGTGCGCGACGTTCCCCGGTGAATGACCCAGTTCGCTGAGTGGACTTTCAGTTTGCCCTCACTGGCCAGCGTCTGAGTGGCAGTTACATCAGCCGGCGTGACCTTTACTACAGCAACTGACTGGCTAACCCAGCTGTAGCTGCCGCAGACACAGGGCAGCCGTTGGACTCAGGAGCTTCGCCACCGTTGCCACCGCCGCCGTTCCCGCCACTACACCAGCATTCTGATGGCGGTGCGGCGGCGGAGGAGGACGGGCGTGCTAGACACGCGACGGTCTGCAGCCCGTCAGGCCGGGGAGCCGCTCAAGGCCAGGCCCGACACACAACGTCTCGCTGCTTACTTTGCCTGCAGCATCGCATGTGCATGCTGCGTGCCGCCTGTGCACATGGCATTGCACATTCACCTGGCGTTGCTCTTAGCTTGCCTGCTGTCACCGTGTTGTGCACACCCCAGCTCCGCAGCTGCATTTGCGCACTTGCATCACCCTTCCCCTCCTTGGCTGGTCACCCCGGACTCTGGACCACTGACCCTGCTGGACGCTGCTCGTGCCCCCTGTTCAGATGACTTTTCGCTGCGAGTTCAAGTGCTGCCTGTTGCTGCGCTGCGTTGTCGTTGCTGAGCTCTGGCCAGTTTCTAGTTATTTTGTTGCTCTGCCTGCCCCGCTCACGTGCACTTGCACTGCATCTCGGGCTGGGGTGCCCTTGCGCGTTGCGCGCTAATCAGCTGCAGCAGCAGCACCGCTGGAGCAGCACAGACACTTGTAACACGCTTTCAATCACAGACCGCTTTTACTACAGCCACCGACTCAGAGCATCAGACCGCTGTTCCCATTACGCCGGCCGTCAGCGCAGCCCAGACACCTCACCACCCTCAGGTGCAGTTCCCACTATCATGCACAAGCACACATACAAGCACACTGCACGGCCCCACGGAAAGCATACCACATGGGCACATGGCCCAACGGGAAGTAAATCCACTTGAACACACACGCATGTGTTGGTTTGCACTTTGCAGCCAATTGTGGTGTGTGTCAGGCATTGTACTGTGCGAATGCTGCTGGCATGCCGGGCACCACAGGAGGATGGGTGAAACTAGCAGTCGAAAGGAAACTGCAGTAGTACGCTGCAAAGACAGATGCCATACAGATGATGCCGCCGTGCGGCGGAAAATAAGGTCATGCAGTCCGTTGAGCAGATGTCCCGCACCGATTGCCGAATATAGCGGAAGGTGAGCATCACAAAGATGGCTGACCTCGCGAGCTTGTGTGCGTATGCATATGGTCCCGGGAAGCTGTGGAGCACAATGTTGCGACCCGTTGCATGAAACTTGCAAAGTCGCCCATGCTTCTATGGTGTGCTGCCACATCAGAATTGTTGTGTGTGTTCTGGTGGAGCAATCACAAGGGTCAGCTTGCAAGGCTGGCATTGCCCTGAAAACTGAAATGCTCCTGACAAGGGCATGCACTCATGCTGCCAGTGTACACGTGCGTGCCTGCGAGCCTGTATTATACTTGCTGACAGGCGCACCGACGGCGAGGCTTGGTATGTTGTTACATGGCGGTGGCGGACGCTGCAGCAGCAGCAGTAGCGCTGGTTGCATGGAAGGTGTGATGTGAATGGGTGATGTTCATGCTAACGCATGGTGAGTAGCATTGGATAAGTAGCAAGCTGACAAGAGCAGAGAGGTGCATAGTGTCCCTGTGGCGCATGGTGAGTGATGAATGCAGTCGGGATTCATGCGACCGGTGCTGCCCGCACATTCAGGCGCGGGTGCCGAGTTGCTGTCATGCCTATCGCTGTCATGCCCCATGGACGCAATGCGCATCTCAGTGGACGCAGGTGATGAAACATCGCCAATAATCGGCCAGGGGCGAATGAATACAATTGCGCACGATTATCGCACGCCGCTTGTGACAGGATGAACGCACGCTGTGACACGAACGTGAGATTAACTCAGTCAGACGAGTGCACGGTTATTGACGTCATGTGTTGCAGCCTCACATTATGATGTGACGTATAAGACCAGTTGCAGGCAATGGCGCATGGCAGCCGGGGCGCAATGAGCAGGTGGATTGAGTCGGTTCGCGGTGGGAGCGATTCGTGGACATGCGATGAAGCTTGCAGCTGCCTGATGCAGGCAAGTATGGAATGAACTGACAATAGGTCAATACCGCTAACAGCTGCAAAGCGTCTATGGGGCGGCCAGCTAGGAAACGCCAAGCACAAATGACAACAAGAATCCGATGAATCCGTCAGTGTATGTGCGCCTGAACAGGGCGGGCGCGTTGCCTGACTCCTTGTTGCGCTCGGCCAAAGCGCACAGCAAATGCAGGGCCCAAATGGCAAAGGAGGCGCACAAAGGGTTGTCTCAGTCGTCACCAAAAATTCCAACGAGAGTGGCTCCGATGGTGCACACCTTTGCGGCGATGTTGACGCCCGTCTCGACCTGGCCCAACCTGTCCGGCTGTTGGGGCTGTTGAGGAGGAGGGTTTGAAGCCGTGTTCTGCTGAGAATACTGGTAGACGTACTGAGGATGTGGCTGAGGCTGAGGAAACGATTGCTGCTGGCCGGCATAACCGCCCGCCTGCTGGAGCGCAGGCCCTTGTTGGTAGTGGTACCCGCCATAGTGGTGGTGGTGGCTATAGGGGCTGGCAGGGGGGCTTGGGGAGGGTGTATATGAGTGGTAGTGAGGCGGTGTAGCACCAGGGAAGGAGTGTGCATGCTGTGGGGCGTAGAAACACGGCTGCTCAAGGGTGCCCTGCTGCGACCAGTCCGCAGCACCATGTGAATGGTAGCAGCCCTGCTGCAGGGGCATCGATGCCGTGTGGCAGTGCTGGTAGGCAGGCGGTTCACGGTAGTACCCAAAGCACTGACCCTGCTGATACGAGTTTGGTGCTTGCACAGGGCCACCGGGCAGGAGTGCTGGGTAGTGTTGAGCCATTGCCGGGAGGGGGAAAGCAAATATGGCAAGCTTGGTTGTATGGCTTCGCAAACAGAGGCCTATAAACGGGTTGCAGTGTTTTCGGTTTACTTCAATGGTTGTAGTGGGGCTGTCACGCCGTGTTTGTGCCTTTATGTGGGGACTGGGAATGTCAGTCTGGAGCGCGCTGAAACCAGGTCCTGGGGGAGCAAGCCCAGGGCCTTGGTCTTGGGTTCGGGCATGTTCGCCTGGTCGATCTGGCAGGAAAGACGCTACTGAAAATAAGCGTTTCACTGTACCCAGTGCCTGTAATGGGCGTCTGTTTGCGGCTCCGCCCTCTTTACATGCTCCTTTGAGGTCCACGCCAACTAGAAGGCCAGACCACTGATGGACAGACTACAGCAACAGCCTCTTGATAAACATTTCAGTATTGTTTAAATGCAGGAGAAAGTTTGCCTTGATTGGTAACTGCTAAACAGTGGCAGGAGGGGCCAGTTCGGGAAGCCAGGCTTTGATGCAAAGCCTGACGTCGCTCCAGCCTGTTGCACGCCATCAAGCACCACCTTTCGCTGGTGCCGCCCTTACTTTCCAACGTTAATGTCAGTCTTTGTCAAGACCGTAACTCACGTGATGCCACGTGTGGAAGGCTGGGTGCAATGTGGGTGCCGCCCGTGTCAAGTGTTCAACAATGGCTTGCGACTGACAACTGCACCAATGCACTACATGGTAGCATACACTGCAAAATTCGGGGTGTCTCTGGCACCAGGTCTTGGGGAAACAAGCTCAGGCTGCCTGGCCTCGGACCTCAAGTGCCTCGGCGAGGTGGGCGAGGCGCCAGACAATTCCCAGTGACAGACTCACCGGCAATTGACAACAGCATAGCCTGCTCTTGCCGCATACAAAACGTCTGTGTCGGGCTCCTATTCGTAGTTGTTTCACATTGTGCCCTCTCCAAGTTCAGCCCGTGGTCAAGCTGCAGGACTGCCGCGGGCGAAACGAAGGGCCCAACAGTCAGACCAACGACACGCACCACACCCACGCCTGCTTTGACAGCATGCTGCATCTTTCTGCATCATGCCCGGACAGGGACTTGCTTGTATGGCAGCCGTGAGGAAGCGGTGCCCAGCAAGGCAGCAAGGATCCGTGGGTGGGGCAGCCAGGAAAAGGCAGAGCGCCTCGCTCCCGGCCACCACACGCAAACGGATTCACGCTGTCACCACATGCCCTTCGCCGGTGCCGTGCTGGATTCCAAGCTTACATGCCAGTTGATGTGAGTGACGCAAGCCTCAGCATGCATGGTGTTGTGTGCGGGTCGTGCAGCACTTAGCTCTGGGTTGTGGCCTGAGTCAGCTGGTCACCAGGTACAGCGTCCGGCAGCGGCGGCTTGGGGATTGAGAATGCTTCCAGGCGTGCTCTGATGGCGCAGACTGTGGATGCAGCTGTACGTGCGGGAACTGGGTACAGTATCAGCTCACCGCATTTGCCGGCTAGGCTATGCGTGGTCGCAGCGTTTGCACAGTTGGCGATTGCATGCGTGTACAATCAGCGCACGACAGAGCTCAACTGTCAGCCTCACACTGACTTTGGCTTATCCCTCGTATGTCTGACCATGGATCCCAGAGCGCAGGCGCAATTTATCCCATACGCAGTGGGCTGTAGCGAAACCATCCCGCTGCGGGGCGTTGCTGCTTGGCTGGCTGGCAGCACGCGTTCCATGTGTGGTTGGGCAGCGTCATCCTGGCCTCATTCATCGCACAGGGCTGCCTGCCTGCATGGGCACAGGTGACGTGCCACCTGACCGCTGACCTCTCAGCAACTGCCCCGGTGTGTACGACTCAAATGTACGACCGGTTGCATGCCATAACAGCCGTCATGGCCACCAGCGCGGCGTTCGGCGGCGTAGTGGGTGTTCCTGTGTTCCTCCGCTGCTACGCATCCCGCACCCCTGATGTTTGTGCTGCCTCCCCCTCATCACCTCACGCCTCCCCCCCTGCGAGGAACTCCATGCATCCACCCACAGTGCCCACCATGTGTGACTGACTGACTGTACGGTGAGCACACACATGCACATCGCATGGCCCCACGCAGGCAAGCATTTTGAGCACATGGTATGCACAGTGTTTTATGACTTCCGAACTGCGCATGACGCGGCTGTATGGTCGGTGACTCGGTGTCGCTCTGGCCGCCTGGGCACTGCAACAAACAACGTCGGGTGTGCAGCACATGCAGCACATGCCGCATGCTGCTGTGGCATGCTGCATGCAGCATGTGCCAGAAGGAGGTTCCCGTGGAGCCATGCAGCGCAGCATGCAGTGTGATTTCCCGCGCAACGCTGTGTGTGTGCTCGCCTTGTTTCGGCTGGCAGTGGTTGCGGATGGTATAAATCAATACATGAATTTGCTGCAGGCTCACACACATGCACAGTTTTTAGGTCTTTGTCGCTGCGCCTTGCCCTGTCCATGCACTCTTTCACTGCGCTCCGGGCTGGTGTGCCATTCAGTCTTTTACTACATTGAGCGCTCAGCTCCAGAGCCGCTGGATCAGCGTAGACACTTCCACACACCCTCACTATTGACAGACTGCGCTGACTACAGACGATCTCACCGTTGCTCGTTTTGTGGCAGCCGTCAGACCATCCACAGTTACGTCACTTCCTAACCATGTGCAGGTGCAGCATCTGTCCTTCTGCACATGCACACTGCAGGGCCCTACGGGTATCATAAGTTCATAACGCATGTGACAACAGAGCTGTCGTGTGCTACGTGGGTGCGGCAGAAAGAGTGTCCGTGGGGCCGTGCAGTGTTTGTGGGTGGGGTGTGGGGGTGTGGGGTGGGGTCGGGCAGGGTTGTGTAATGGGGAGATTTGCGCAGGCATGTGTCCCAAGTGGTGGTTTGGTATGGCTGGGTCACCTGTGCTGCTTGCATATCAACTCGAGCTCTTTGTTGTTCGGGCTGAGCCAGCAGTGCATGATTGGGGGTATAACCTGTGTCCTATGGGACCTGCAACGGCAAGCCTTGCCTAACCTGAGTGCCAAGTGTGCACACAACAAACTGGCTATTGTGTGCGCAATATGCTCTGGCCGATATCTTGCTTTGGTCACCCACTGCCATTTCGTAACGGTTGCGGAAACTCTGAAAGCAGTTGGCAAACACAAACAGCAGCAAAGCAATCCAGAAGTGTTGGCCTTCCTTGCTGACAGCACTTGCAAACCCTAGCTTCTTTGCCTGCACCGCGCCACTCACAGCGGTGCTGCACTATTTCACCAGCGATTCACCACCTGACTGGAAGCAGTCCTCCACCTTGTATGACCCAGAAGAACAACGTTTGTTGGCCACTAGGGCTTTTGAAGGTCAACAGTGCAGTGCTGCTTGCTTGCAGACAGTTTGCATTGGCGCGCCGCACTCCGTGCACTTCAACGTCAGGGTTGCCATGGGCCCTGGGGCACACTGCCACTGAAAGCGCTGGCTGAAAGTCTTAGAGCATATAACGAGCCAGCATATGAAGCAAAGCCAATCAAGAAGCAAAGGAATATTACGTTCATCTGGCGATAGCCCATCATGATGGCCACGTGGTGGCTGTGGCAAACGGAGGGTTTATGCAGTCAAACATATAGCACCCAACGTGTTTTGTGACATGACTGGAATCCGGATAAGCAAGGCAGAAGATGGGTTGGGCACCTATTGCCTAGACAAGTGGAGGGGGAGCTAAACACAGGTCCAACTCCAGGGTGAAAACCCACATGTGCGAGTGGGGGCCCCTCTTGCCGCTCCAAGTCAGCTTTGCTTTTGTTTAAAGGTTGCTGGTCAACAGGTTAAGAGTCTATACCACAAGTCCGCTGACCAACACCCGCTCAACCCTACCTCGAACGAACCCTAAGGGTTTCTGCAAACCCAACGACAGTCTAGAAAGCTTCCAATCTGCCCCGAAAATGAACAAGGCTCTAGTCAGTTCTCGCCTGGGTAAGCTGTCGTATGTGTTGGCGTCGGTTGTGTGCTTCAGGTATCTCTGTTGGAGCAGCCGATTCAAGCCTGCTGTATGTGATGCCTTGTCTCCACAGGTTGCGTCGCAAAGCCCTCTCGAGCAGCCAGGATGCCAGCACAGCAGCGGCCAGTCGTCATTTGTCGATGGGCTACCAGGATATCAGAGATGAAGGCTGAGGACCGGTCACGCGGTGAGGCTAGCGCGCTGTTGAACAGCCCCTCAGCCTCTGCTTGCTTGAAACGGGGACAGCGGGGATGGCTGCTCCTCTGACGGCTGTTGCGTGTCTCTTGCGCGGCAACCAGGCACCAGCTGACGTGCCCGCGCCTCAGCGTCAGCTGCTGCGCTGGTGCTGTTGCCTGTGTCATAATGCGTATCTCCCGCGCAGCTCTACTATCACTCAACCACTTTTGTGTGCTCACTTGGTTTTTGCCTCTGCAGACGTAAAAATCCGCCAGATTGCTGAAGTCATGAGCGTGCCTGAGGAGCATGTTGAGCAGATGGTTGCCATACGTCCGGGGCTTCTTCTTTTGGACTCGAGCATGCTTCAGCAGCGCGTGCTCGCTCTGGCTAGCAAACATGCGCTGCCCGTGCAAGCAGTGGCAGCAGCAGCCGTACAGAACCCAAACCTGCTTTTCGATGCCTGAACCACTGGCAAAAGCTGGCTTGGTGATGAGGTCATCACGGCAGCTGAGTGGTGACCGGGACTAGCAACCGAAAGGTTTGTGCTTATGGCTCGTGGCACCTGTTGAGAGCTCTGTTGCTCTCACCTGGAAATATTTATTAACGCGTTCCTGTGTACATAGTGTTCTTGAGCGTGGCACGCCCTGCCTGCACAGCTGTGCTGTGTGCTGAGCCGTGAACCCGCGCCGAACGGTACAACGTGAGCGATGCTGTTGCAGCTGTGTGTGTGTGTGGTGTGGCTTGTCCCTGTCCAAATTTGTTGCGAATGAGCAAGCTGGCTGGCGCTGATAGAGTACGCTCTCCTCAATTTTGATCGGGCCTGCACCTGGTACATCTGAGGTGGCCCGAAGCGCTTGTACACATATGCCTCTTGTGCATCACAAACCTTACCAACAGACCTGCTGCGACGCACTGGTAGATGTGATCGGTTTTGCAACCTACCTGCCTGTTCAGACACATCGTCTGGCTGACGCCTGAACACTACCCTGCGCATTGACTCCTCTTCCCTAGGTCCTAGCCTCCTGCTAAGCGATTGTCTCAAGTAGCGCAGATTTGTACATGCCCCGCCTGTATTGTGTGCGCTAAGTCCCGCTTATGGACTGGCACCCAGATGTGGCTGGCTGCATCAGCCACATGCACGTCACCGTTTGGGGTCGTATTTTTGCATGTGCATAAGCCATGCAGATTGTGCTGTGTGCTGCAGCATGTTTTGCAGCGAGCTGTACTTGGCTTCTTGTTTTGCCTGACCTTCTTTGTGGTGAAAGTGTACTGGTATAATCAGCAGTCCCATACAGGACTGGGTTGAGTTGTTCATGCGGTCCAATCTGAATATCAATCAACAGTGCATCACAATACCATATGCCCATTGGCATGCATGCCTGTGTCTTGACTTCTGGCTGTTGGCGCTTGTCAGCCACGACGGAAATTCTATTTCGAAAAATGGTGCATGTCCTCATACGCACTCGCCCTTCACAAATCAAATATTGCCATGATGTACCACACCAACCTCCTCAGGAAGATTGTACTTGTAATGCTGATTCGGTATGGTGCACTGCCATGAGTTGCTGCGTCGCCACCGCCGCGCGCGCTGATGCGTGCCTGCTGCCGTTGCGGGTGTGCAGGAGTTGGCGAGTGTTTTGCTGTCATCACAATGTGGACAAGCAACACTGCATGCTCTTACATGTCTGTACGGCAGCCTGCTAGATCACTAGCCTTCTGGGTCATGCAGCTGCTACCAACAGGAATCAACAGTGTGCCAGTGCGCGCTTGACGGTATTGCTGATTGCGGTACAACCTGAGTCAGAAACATGACTCTTGAGTCCGTGACCTGCCATGCGATATGTGAAGAAATCCAATGCACGCATGTGCGCCTTGACGGTCTGACCGGTCTGACCGGATTGCATGTTGTGGCTAGGGCCATCTCGTAGCTGCACCTCACCTTGTCATGCAACATCCCTGCTGAACACCGCAGGGTGCACCTGTCAGCCTGGCAGACACAACCATGACACAAATGGACAGTTCACGCAGCGACCTGACACCCTGACAGGGTGTCAAGTTTGTCCAAGATGACATGCCGGCGTGGTATGGGTGGAGACGGCCTGTCATGATATAGAGCAGCGTTGTGACTTGCCAATGCAGTGCGTTTCAGAACGCATACTGTTCGCCGAAGCGAGAGTTGAGTAGTCCTGGACTCCTGGGCTACTGCACGGTGTGCACACGTGCTAGGGCCTTGCCCCATAGTGCCTACGTAGTCCTGGTAGACACTGGAGTGGCTGGACACTTGATGTTTGTTTTACGCTCGGCCAGCTTGCCAGAGGCCCAAGGCCGGCCTCGAGAGGGGTTCATCGAAGGCGCGCATGCATGGGCGAGATGCCCTTCCCTTGCACTGCAGGCGCCAGCGTATGCAGGTGCGGCGTTGGCAAATGTGCAGCGTAGTGCACAGCGCAGCACAGTGACCCTCGAAGGCAGGCAGGCACGCCACAGGGCTCGTTCATCAACAACGACCCCACAACTAGGGAAAACAATCACTCTCAACAGGGTACCGGTATGCACTATGCAATACTGGATGCACACCAGCTGCCGTAACAGATAGCAAAGCGGATCAGGAGGCAGATGCAACAAGGGTGCGTATACCCCCCCAAAGGTGCAGAGCGCGGATGCGGGCCAAGCCGAAAGGCAAGCAAGCACCGGCATGGCTCCACAGTGAGATCTGCATGCGTGCAGCAGGCGCAGTTGACTGGGAGCGAGAGCTGCGCACGTGCATGCGGTGCATGTCAAGATTGCACAGCAAACCCCCTCTGCTAGTACCCCATTCAAGCCACACCAGGGCCACGCAATTGTCTGCAGCTGACAGCCACGGTGCTTAACGCAGGGCACTTGTCAGCCGATACACGCTGCCGAGCCAATGCACACAAAGGCCAGGTCTTTCAGCAACGCCGGGCATCAATTCATCGTGCTCGCCGTCTGGCACCTGACCAATGCCAGCTGTATCGGCATGCATATGAGTTTGCTGCAGCCGAGTTTGCTGCTGCAGATGGCGCATCCTATCTTGCCTACGCTGCCTGATACTTGTGCGCCTTCCTTCATTGTGTATTGACGACAAGAGCTAGAAAGGAGAATGCACGCATCCCTGCATTCCAGCACCATGCTGCATGCATGAAAGGGCATGCGGTCAGTGAGCATGAGATGGCACAAGCGTGCAGCGTTGTGCACACCTTCCACCTGATAGGCTACATTCTGGCTACATTTGTCAGTCTCTATGCAGGTCTCTATCACTCCATTTGCACCCGCTCAATATGCACCCTCCTCATCGTCATCCTCGCTCGTGCTGCCGCTGTCGTCGTCGCCGCCCTCATCGTCGTCTTCGTCGTCGCTGCCGACGGCAAAGCCCCGCAGGCGGCGCCCCCCCTGCAGCATGAGCAGCGCCTCCTCCTCATCGTCCAGATCCTCATCCTCATCCTCGTCATCGTCCTCGTCATCATCATCAAACTCGCTGCCCATCCCGCCACCGCCGTCCTCGTCATCACTGTCGCTGTCCTCGTCATCATCGTCGTCATCATCGCCCACCATGGCACCCGCCAGGAAGCCTGCAGCGGCCAAGTCACCCTCGGCGTCGGCGCCGTCCATATCGGCGTCGCCATCAGCAGCAGCGGCGGCGGCGGCGGCGGCCACGGCCCCGGGCGCGTTGGCGGCGCCTGCCGCCAGCATCCAGCGCGGCAGGCCTTGCTGGTTGAGGGGCGTGCCAGGCTCTGAGGCGTCTACGTCGATGTAATCCTCCAGGTCGCTCCCGAGCTCCTCATCAGACATCTGCATGTGGGGTGTAACGAGGAAACATGCATGCATGTCGTCAGCATAAACGCAGTACAAAACTCATGGCCAGGGAGCCCATAATTCCTACGGGCATTCGGAAAGCGCATGCTTGAGAGGAGATAACTCCTTACAATGTTAGGCACCGGAGCCCCGGCCATGCACAAACTAATGACCTGTTGGTAGTGTGTGTATGCATTGTGCATTGGGCATGTGTGCTTTTGCGTGCAGCCGTGCACGCATGTATGCACCCGCGCGATTGAATTCAAAGAGAAGTACATGTGTGTTGTGTGTGTGGTGACAGGAAAGGCACACGACTGAATGCATCAGAACCCCCAACCCCCTTGACACCTCCCCCGCCTCCCCCCCCTCCACACCCACCTCAGTATCCTCGTCATCATCCCCCTCCTCATCGTCGTCATCGTCGTCCCCGTAGGGGGCGTCCGTGTCGGCGGGCCGCGCGCGCCCGATGGCATACAGGCGCGCACTGCTGCTCACGGCGTCCTCGCCGCCCGGGTCCAGGCTCACCACACCCAGCACTGCGTCACGAGGGTCCACCTGCAAGGCGGCACCGCCACACACAGCATGCAGCGGCAATGCGTGTTAACTCTTCAACGCACGAAGCGTCACGTGAGCAGCATGGACAATGGGGGCATGGGGCAAAACGCAGCTGGAGCGTGAGCTGTGGGGGCAAAGGTCGTACACGTGTTCGTTGCGGCTTGCATGAAGCCATGTACAAACGTGCAAACGTGCGGTACTGGTACCGCATCCATTCGGGGCTAGTCAAGCGACAAACATGGACTCCCTATGCATGAAAATGCTGCAGCTACCGCGTACACAACAGAGGTGTGCTGCAGCGGCCTCCCCAGGTGAACCCCTGCCTGGCACTGCTGCAGCAGCCTCTGCCCCCCCCCTCCCCCCTCCCCCTGCAGTGCTCTCCCCCCCCCCAAGGGGCCTCTCCCCCCCTCACCGCCAGGTCCAGCATCACGCGCTCCAGCTCCACCGTGGCAATGTCCTGGTAGGTGGCGGCCTCTAGCGTGCGGAACGCCATATGCAGCGGGTGACGCGCCGCGCGCGAGTGCAGTACCCTGCACAGTGCAGGCGCAAGCCAACACAGGCCCAGGCTTAAGGTCGATTCACATATGGGTTGGAGGAGTTTGACAAGGAGATTAGGACCAAACCTAACCACATTAACAGGGGAGTGAACTGAGCCTAGGCCACAGGCGGGTTGAAGCCTCCAACTCCAAGGGTGAGGTTTGTGTCTGCATTTTTTGGAGAGCTTTCAAGGGCTGAGACCGATGCTCCAACGCACCAGGAACTCGTACAGACACAGCGCCCCGCACGCACCTGATGGGGTCGTCGGTAGGGCGCCGGATGGCGTAGATGACGTCGCCGGCGGGCGAGAAGCGCACCACGGTGCCGTCCAGGGAGGGCACGCTGCGCAGCAGCTTGAAGGTGCGCAGGTCCCAGATCTCGCTGTTGAGGATCACCTGCACGCAGCGTTAACTTGTTCATCCGCACAGGCAGGGTTGGGGTAGTGCAGTACGTGTGCGTTCATGCACACACTACACACGCACTGGTGAATATATACATGTAATGGGGGATATGAAGGGGCGCGTCGCTGCTTTGTGCGCTCACAGTGCCACCGAAGCATGAGGTCACTTGAGGGGTTCAGAGGCAAGTGGGGCGCGTCCGTGCTGTAGTCCTGGAGCGGCTCCTGGCCCCCAATCACGCCGCGCTCACAGCATGGGGCGTGTTCGGCTGACACTCCTGGCAGTCTGCATCCTTACGCATACGCAAATGCACACTGCACGGCCCCACAGGAATCGCACTGCATGTCGCCACGGGCGCCTCTTTGTGACACACTCGTGATGTACAAGCACACAAGTTATGTTGCCGTGAGTTAAATCAGGAGCGTGTCCTGATGTACATCACATAACACAGTCGGGGGCTCACCTCGAGTCCATTGGGGTGGAACGCACCGCCACCCGCCTCTGTGAACTGATCAAAGCGGTACACTGGCTCCGCGCTACGTGCGTCCCACAGCGTCGTGCCCCACAGCACCAGCTCGCCGCCCGCGTTGAAGCACGCGCTCGTCGCCGTTGTCAGCCCGGCCGCAAACGGCGCCGGCCGGCCCGCGTTGGCGCCTCCCAAGCCCGCAGCAAGCCCCCCGAAGAGCGGCGTGCCGGCGCCTCGCAAGACGCCGCCCGTGCCGGGCGAGGTCGCGTTTGCGTTGCCCGCGAGGGGGCGGCCGCCCGGGGCCAGCGGGCCGTTGCGATTGGTGGCGTGTGAGGCTGAGGCGATCGCGTCACAGAGCGTGGTGGCGACGCGGTTGGTGGAGAGGTCAAAGATGAGCGCCTGCGGCGGCTGAGACGTAGACACCGCCACCACCTGTTCTCGCACATGCCAGCAACAGCACATATCAACCAACGTTTATGACAGACGGATGCCAGGAAAGCAGCACTGCCGCTCTGGACAAAGACGCTTGCATTTCCGCAAGCAGCCCCATGCCAACAACCATTGAGACGGAGGGCCGCGTTTTCAGGTCAATGGCACATTTCGTGCCTCCCAACCCCATCGTGAACTTCCTATGTCACCACCATGCACCATGTGCAACGCGCTCTTAAACATTCCTGGCTATAAGCATGGGTAACACTTGGCAAGCAGCGGTGAGGGACTTCCCCCGGCGGAGATGAGGAAACAAGTGAACAACAGCAGACACTGATCAGACTCATACAAACTTGGGAAAACGGAGGTGGAGGAGGTGGAGGTAGATTCATCGAATCACAACCCCACCTGTGTTCCGGCGGTGTTGAAGTTGGCGCGTGTGACACCCTCCCAGGTGGCGCGTGGTCCCGCCGCCAGGCTGGTGCCCGACCACAGCTTGACGTCGTGGCGCGATGACGACAGTAGCAGAGACTGCGCAGGCACACACATCGAGGCAACCGTGAAAGTGGTGCAATAGATCAGCCGGTCCACCGCAGACACACACGTGTGCAGCAGACTACTAGCAATGACATGACGAAAACAATCATACACATTATGGTACAGTTTCCGACCTCACGCATGTGCACACTGCACGGCCCCACGGGAGGCACACCGCATGGCCCCACATGAACAAACATTGTAACTCGGACACACTTTAGTATTGCTAATGCAGTAATGAAGGTGATTGAGCAAGGCCGGAGACGCACGCACCGAGCATCCTCCCGTGCCGACCACTCCCGTGAGGTCAATGGAACGCAGCCCCACCACGCCCGCCGTGTGCCCCTCCACAGCCTCCTGCTCAAGGCCTGTAGCTGCGCAGTACAGCTTGATCTCGCCGCCGTGCCCGCCCACCGCCAGCCGCTGCCCGACTCCGTCCGCGCTGCTGCCGGCCGCGCTGGCCGTGAACGCGCACGTGATCGCCATCGGCGGTGCGGACTCGTCGCGCATTGTGCGCAGCGGCCGGAAGCGGCTGTGCACAAAATAGCGGTCGGCGCGCTTGCCGCCGTGCCCGCCGTGCGCGCCGAAGGCCTCGCGGCGAAGCAGTACGCGCCGCGGGAGGCTGGCGGGCGCGTCGAGCGAGCGCGTCGCGCCCGGCAGCGCGTACTGCCTCGACAGTACGACGGGCGGTACCATCGCGGTGGGCGGAGCCGCGCTGTGCAGGCAGGCCTGCCGGTGCTGCGCGCGCAGGTGCTGCACGATGATGCCATGCAGCTTGGAGCTGCCCGGGCCGACGGCTCCGGAACCAGCTCCGGTTCCGCCAGCCCCGGAACTGCCGACCGCGCTGCTCGCAGGGAAGTTCAGGCTAAGGTTCATGCTGTTGGCGGTTGCGGTGTCTGCCGCTGCCGCTTCTACGTGCTCCGGCAGCGGCCGCAGCAGGAGGGCCGCCTTGGCTGCCGCCGCGGCGTCACCGGGGAGGGCATGGTCTCGGAGCGGGGTGTGGCTATGGAGCGTGGGGAGCGCGCCCAGCCCACCCACAGGGATGCTGCTCGGCGGCGTCGGGTCTGTCGCAGCGGCGACGAGCGCCGCGCGTGCAGTGGCACGCATTGGGGAGGAGAGGGAGTTGCGGCGGGAGAGTGAGGGGCCGAGACCGGTTCCGGCGGCTCCGGAACCAGCGGCGGCGCGTGAGGCCCTGGAGGATGGGAGTGCAGTGAGGAGGGGGTTGTGGGTCGGCCTGGCACCTGAAGGCTGTTGCTGTGAGGAGCTTGGCACGGAAGCTCGTGCGGTCGACCCTGCACAGCATGAGCACGGTAAGCAATCAGATTACCGGTAAGCAATGGTTGCTGTGTGCCATTGAGGGGAGATGGCACGGAGGAAGCACCTGGCACTGGTTGTAACGGTTGCGGCCAAAGGCGTTTCGTCGATGTGTGAGTCGTTGCATAAAAGCCGTGTAGCATGGCTCCCCACACATGCGGCGTCCATGCAGCACGAACACATGCAGCGCACGAAAAGCCACACATGCAGCATGCACCCCGCCTCACATGCAGGGTGTGCGCAATCACGCCATCACGCCTCACCTTCCGCCAACGCGAAGGGCGAAACGGGCCGCCCCGCGCCCCCAGACGCGCTCATCCGTGTTGTGAGCAACCGGTGGTGCTGCTGCAGCAGGTTGGAGATGTAGTCGGCATCGCTAGCTCCTGTTGCACCACCGCCACCTCCACCGCCGCCACCGCCACCACTCGCGCCAGCCGCCGACGCGCCAGCCGCGTCTGTACCGCCGGCGAAGTCCGCAGCAGGCGAGGCCACCGCCGCTGCACCCACACCCACCGCCATGTGGGCAGCGGCCGCTGCGAAGGAGGACAGCGGGGTCACGGCCGGCACGCGAGCAGGCGTGGCTCGGCTCGCGACAGGGCTGAGCAGCGGCACCGCTGATGCTGCCGCTGCTGTATCGCCCGCCTGCTGCAGCTGAGTTGACGAGCGCGCCCTGCCAGCCCCCCCGCTGCCAGCCGTCTTAGGTAGAGCCTTCTGACCATCGTCGCATGCCGCGTGCATGCCGTTTTCAGTCGCGCCGCCGCCGTTGCTTACGGAGGCAGCAGGCGTTGCGGCGTCCTCCGCAGGCGGCGGCGCGCCGGCGGATTTGCTGCCGGCGGCCCGCTTCTCAGCCTTGCCGCCGGCTTTGTGCTTCTTGCCGGACGCGGCCTGCTGCTGCTGCTGCTTCGTGCCCTTTGCAGGCTGCGCTGCAGTGTCTGTGTCAGAGGTGTCCGTAAGAGCCGGAGAACGTCGCCCAGCCGCGGGAGCACGTTCGCTCCCGCCACCGTTCGCAGCGGCCTGGCCGCTGCTGGCCCGCTGGCTGGGATGCGGCAGCGGGGGTAGCTGGCCGCTGACCCGACGCTTCAGACCTGTACTCGTCATTGCCGCTGGCGCTAGCGCTGCTGCTGCACCACTGGTTGATGCGTCGGCGACCGTGGATGCATGGCCCTGCTCCTGCTCGTGCCGCTGCTGATCTCTGATCCTGGCGAGATCTGTGCTGAGATCCGATTTGGATCTCGCCGCGCTGCCGACCAGCGTGACGGCCCCATCAGCCGCAGCGCCACCCGCGGGCTGCACGTGCGCGGCGAGCGCGCCGTGAAGCAGCGATGGCGAGAACGCCAGCCCGCGCTTCTTGGCGGTCGTCGAAGGCCCTGCCTGCGGCAGCAGGAGCGTCCCCGTGCTTGGCAGGTGCGCCGCGGCTCCCAGAGCTGGATGCAGCGCGCTCGGCGTGGCCGGGCCGGCTCCGAAACCACCGGCGGATGTCAGCAGCGACGGTGTCGTGGCCTTACCCCTTGCCATCATGAACGGGGTGGATGGCGTCAGCACCGTCGCCATGGCCCCCTGATGGGACATTCCCAGCATGGCATCCAGCCCAGCAGCAACGCCAGCAGCTGCAGCAGGCGTGGCGCCACCATTTGCCCCTGTGCCATCCGCCGCCGCCGCCATTGCGAGCGACTGCGGTTGGCCCGCGAGCAGCAGTGCGCTGACGGCGGGTGCGGCGGCGGCGCTCGCGGCGGTGAGCCTCTGCACGGCCGAGCGCTGCGCCGCCAGCCATGCGGGCGGCGGGGTGGGGCCGGAGGCGGCGGCGAGGCCGCGCACCACGTGTGCGAGGCCGGCCTCTTGCGCCATGACGGCGGCGGTGGCGGAGAGGCCGTTGGCGCACAGGTGCTCGAAGATGACCAGCAGCAACTGAGGGCAGACAAACAGCACGCGATAGTTGTAGGAATGGGGCACACCGTAAGTCACCACTTCAGGTCCTCTCATGCAGAATCGGCACGCAACAGATATCCAGCGCACATCGTGGCAGCTCACACGTAAGTGTCGTTGGGGGCTTGGGTATGCAATGCGTCCTGTTGCTGTGGCTGAACACAAATCTGGGACTGTGGGAGTAATCAATATTGATACCGGTGAGTACTTGCTACTGATGTACGCAAGAGCTGCGCGATTCAGGCTGCGTACACACGTTGTCTGGAAGGTGCAGGCATCCAACGTGCTGTACAGCACATTTTCCCATGACGGTATGGTAGGGGTCAGGGCGGTGCGTAAACGGTCGCACCACACCGCGTACCTCCTGAGGGTTGTACGACAGCGGCGTGGCGGCGGCGATGGCTGCACGCTCGATCTTGTGCAGCGCCGGCGCGGTAGCGTCTGTGGCCACCGCCGCCTCCTTCTCATGTTTGCCGATTGGCGAGGTGCCTGCCCGAAACAAGCCATGTACAGCATTTCAAATTTCAATGCATACGCCTTCAATCATCATTCATAAACGATGAGGCCTGCCTGCATGGAACTGCGAGTGGGCTGCGGCCCCCATCGTCATATGTTCCAACCGTAGGCCTAACCCTGCAGAGGTACCGGTACGCTTCCTCTGGCACTGCGTCAACAACCCTCATCGGTGCTCCTGTGGCCGCTGATGATCATCCTCCTACCAGCATCCCCATTGTCCCTGAGTTGACTGGCGAGGGTAGGGGTAGGATCCCGTGAAACGCGGTCTGATCATCCCTCCCGAGCACGCCAGTCACACCTTCATCCCCCTTATCCAATACCGGAACAACATCATCCCGCTTATCCAGTACACCTACCCGACGTCAGCGCCAGAAGCTCCATCGCCGCGCGGTTGAACGCGGTCTGCCACTCGTCCCTGCGCGGCGCGCCCGTGTGCATGCGCGCCGTGGCCGCCTCCGTCGCCGCCCCGCCCGCGCCCGCGGAGTGATCGTCCGCCCGCCCGAACGCGTCCATGCCTGACAGCTGCCGGCTGGATGTCGCACCGACCTCACGCACAAGCTCCGAGACCAGACGCCCGACCTGAAACCGGTTGTGTTCAACAACATGACCAGGAACGGACTCGCCACAGGCACGGAAACCACGAAAGAAGTGCGTCATACACGATAAGCATCACAACGTACAAGGTGACCAATTTTCAAGTACTGGCACTTCCCGTCATACCGAGCCACTGCAGAGATGATGATACCCTCTTTAGTCAGCGCGGTCGCTTTTAACGCGGGTGAATGTAGACAAGCCGGACTGCACAGCACGACATGGTGACCTCGCTATGGGATAAACGATATGTTCAGTTCTGTTACGTCACATCAGGAGCGAGTGGGTGTAAATGGGTAACGCACTCGCCTGCAGCTTAGCGAGGATGTGTCGGATGGATGGGTCCCTTGCCAGCCCCAGCAGCGTGCGGCACGCCATCGCGCGTATCTTGGCGAGCGTTACCGGCTGCAGCCCGTTGACGGGCCGCGCCAGCGGCTGCAGCAGCTGCAGCAGCGCGCGGATGCCGTTGTTGGAGCGAAGGCAGGCGCGGCACCACTGGTAAGACGACTCCACCTGCGCCGCGAAGGACTGCCGCGACGAGGGACCGTCGCCGGCCTCAAACGGGGAGGATGCCAAAACGCCCGGCCCACCCTGCGATGGCACGCGGCACAGGTATGGAGCTGTTGTTGTGCGTGCCAAATGTTTGGTCCAATCGTTGGTTGATGTGGTACCAGTATATAGCATACCAGTATGTGAAACAAGAGTGAGCCATGGTGATCTGTGTGCCGCTGCCACACGGCTGCTACTGAGGGGCATGGCTGCCACGTGGAACAATGCTGTGCCAGGCAACACACCTCACCAGTCACCACTCATGGTGATCGAGTGAGTAGTGCCCATGCCAACTGTTTAAGGCGTCAGTTCAGCGCTGCACTTTCCACTCCTCAGTCACCATCCATTCAGCCTTTCGCGGTGCTCACTGGCGTTGCTCCGCCTGCCGCTCCTCCTTCAGGCGTGCTCGTAGTCATAGCTCCGCCCCTCCACGCCGCTGCAGGCGTCGCTAGGCCGCCCCCGTTGCTGCCGCCGGGCAGCTGCCCAGCCCCCGAAGACGAACCCGCCGCGGCACGCCCTTCACCGGTCGCTGCATCCGCTGCCGCTTCCGGAGCGGCCCCCCGCCTGCTGTGGTGGTCCGCAGCAGCGCTGCCGCTAGGCCCAGCGGCGTCCTCGATAGCGGTGCGGGAGGCGGCGGCGGTGGCGCCCCGGGCGCTGCTGGCGCTGCTGGCGGCGGAGGCCAGCAGGCGGCCCAGGCATGTGGGCGGCGCGACGCAGTTGTGGATGATCATCAGGGCGCACATGATGCTCTGTATCGCGGCACCACCAACAGCGGGAGCACAATCATGCGTGCCTTGCTGAAACTGTAGCTCGTTGCTTTGGACGCGACCCAGATCGCAGCAACACCAGATCGCCCCCTGCGCTACCATAATCCGCCTGTGCTTGAGCACAGGTTATAATGAAGTCGCAGGGGCTCGTGTACATGCACTTTCACCAATGGAGGAATGGCATGGCATGGCAAGGAGGCCGTTTCTCAATTGCGTTCCCGTGTTTTGGGTGTCACATCCCCAGCCGCCGCCACAACAAGCACTCACAGCACACTCTGAACGCAGTTGGTTTTGGGCACAAGATTAATGGGCGCCTTCGCTCCGCATGCATGCTGGGAAGCAGTGCACCATGCCGCATTGGCTGCTCAGCATGCGAGGCAGCTGCTCATGGCCCCCACCTCAGCACGCAGGCAGCTGCCCGGCAGCTGCTCAGGGCACCCACCTCAGGGTCGAAGGGTGAGTAGGAGGACGTCGGCAGCATAGCGGTGGCCAGCAGCACCTGGATGCCAGTGCGCTGGTTGGACAGCGCAGCCGCCAGCACCGCCTTGCGCCCAAACGGCACCAGCGTCACCAGCTGCACCGCCTGCAAGCGCGCACCCACACCCACACACACGCACACCACGCATAGGCGCACACCAACGCAGCATACCACAACACGCTTTCATTGTTGTGCTTTTCATGGTACGCATGTTTGGCATCAGTTCAACACTTCCACTGGTCCAACTCTAGGAATCGATGCGTCCGAATCTAGCTAGCCTACAAAGCCCAGTCGTTTAACAGAGCGAAGGCGGTGAAGGCAGTCCAGGCCCTCCGCCACACTCTTCTGACACTCACCCCCAGGCAGAAGATGGCAGCCTCCCTCAGCCAGCGGTCGGGGGGCACGTGCTGCACCATGTCGAGGCACACCGCGGGCCCCCCCTGGTCCAGAAACGCCTCCGCGGCCGGCCACGGGGCCGCCGCAAACGCCTCCGCCACGCGAGGGTCGGTGTCCAGCACCGCGCTCAGCGAATCCACCACCTCCTGCCCGATATCCACTGGCTTGTGGAGAGGGTGGAGCGACGGGGGAAGCACCCGCGCCGGCAGGCGCGGCAGCGGCGCTGGCGGCGGCTGCGCCAAGGCCGCACCGGCAGACGGGCCCGCCTGCGCTGAGCCGGCCACTGCTGCGGAAGAAGCAGCGGCTGCCGGTTCGGAGGAGGACGAGGGGCCGGGGGCGGCGGGGTCGGGCGCAGCGCCCTGGCGCTGCTGCTGCTGCTGCTGTTGGCGTGTGTCGGCCGCCGTGATGGCGTGCGCGATGTCGGCTACATGCAGCGTGAGGTCTACCATGAGGTACGTGCGCAGCGCCAGCGCCACGTGGAAGGCCACCTGCAGCACACACAAAAATGGGAGCACACGCCACACAGCCACACGGCCATTGCGTGAGTCACAGGTCGAGTCAGGGATAGCGTGCTGTACTGCTGTCCCTAACTTGCTCACCTTTGACTGTCGTGTTGCAGCAGTTAGCGTGACCATTGCACGCATGTATGCTTATGCAGCGTACACGGTTTGAGCCATAAACGACGGGGCTAAAATCCATTGCATGTGCGGCGGCCTCACCTGTTTTTCCACGCGCAGGTCAGCTGGCATCGCCGCATGCAGCCCCCCCAGCAGCGCCCGCAGCACGTTGAGCAACCGACGAACGCCATCCTGTCAGCATACAGCTCAGCAACGAGCAGTTAGCGCAATCACCTTGCCAATGTTGCCATACATCCCTGGCATGCAGACAACAGCAACTATGTGCTCACACGTTGCCACAGTCAGCAGGCATCATGCCAGCGATTGTGTTCACAGTGTTCAACACGCCACACTCGCTGCGCAGGCGGTGGAATCTTCAAATCTTCAAAGGGTTCACTGAGCGCTCGGCTGAGCTGTGAAGGTCACTATAAGCGCGATGCCGCGCCAACTACGCGTTGCACACGTTCAGGGTACAGCGCGTGTTTGCTGGCAAGCGCCACCACCCCGCACCTGCTGTTCAAACGCCAGCATCATGGCATGGAACTGGAGGGTGGTGCTCAGCAGCGTGGCGGCCGCCTTGCGAGCGCCGTCCACGCTGCAGCTCAGCAGCTGCAGCGCCGCCGCCATGACCTGCAGTGTGCCGCAACGCACCAGCGCCACGTGACATACCAGCAGGCACGATTCGGTATTCCGCCGATAATGACACGGTATGGCTTTGTGTCAACTCGACATGCTGCAGCTGTTAACATGGCAGGGCCCTGCCAGCCTGCCCCTGCCAGCCTGCACTCCCTGCCCCCACAACAAAAGAAGATCGTGTGGGGAATCTGCTGGAAGGCAGGCGACTGCAACAATAGCAGGTGGTTATCCCGCTCTCCACCGCTATTCTGTACACTACCATATGGTTCCAGAGGATTTTGTGGATGCTCCACCTGTGCAGAAAATGTCTACGCCCACACAGAATGGTAACCCATCGGTACGCAATCCAAAGCACCGAGGAGACCAGCCCGAAGGACCGTTATGCACGTAGCCCAGCATTCAGCCGTCACAATTGACTGAGCCGTCAAGGCACTGAGCAGCCTTGCTCGGTGTCCCTCTCTGCACTCGCGCTCTGCATGGTATTCCCTATCATCGCCCCGGCCTCGCTGTCAATCTGCCTGAGGAACACGTGTGGGGCGTTTGCCTCAAAAGCTCCTGGTCACTGCAACAACAGCTGTAACATCACATGTCACGATGCAGTGTGGCGCCAGCAGTGACTCTCCGAAGGCACCTGGGAGGGGACGGGCGCTGGCAGGGCGCACAGCTGCTCAAACGCCAGCGGCACCTGGCCCAGCGCGCTCAGGCACAGCCCCAGGCCGCTGTACGTCAGCGCAACCCTGCGCAGCGCACCACACACGCACGACCCCTCCATCACTGCGCATGCGTACATTCACACTGCACGGCCCCACGTGAATCACACTGCATGGCCCCACGGCCGCACTTCCTGACACACGACCCAAGCACCCAACGCAGCTGTCAAGGCCCGAATGTGCACCGTCGCAACCACAACACGAGTATGCTAGTATACCGTGCAGTACACCGTACCGCCACTATTTAGCATGGTACTATTGCATGTAGCTGCGTTCCTCTTACCGCTATGCACATGGTGATTGTGCGGCCGCTCCCAACTCACCTGGGCAGCGCCAGCAGCACCTGCACGCCCCCCGCGCCCACAAACAGCTCCGCGTAGCGCTTGTGGCCCAGCAGCGCGTTCACCATCAGCAGCGCGTCGCTCAGCGGCGCCGGCTCCTGCGCAGGCGGCAGCAGCACCAGTAGCAGCCAGCCAGCATATCGAAAGCGTGCAGTGGCGTTACGGTACGTGAAATTGTTTATGACTTCCTTACCCTATGCGCAGCACGACGCCTTCATATGGCATACCGCCATGGGCCGGATGTGCTAAGGGTAACGAATTGTCCAATTTGTACATTTGCAAGCTTGGGGAGCAGTGTTTTGTTTTTCAGGTGGG
>BDDA01000360.1:0-31648 GCA_001662385.1 Chlamydomonas asymmetrica | reverse complement strand
ACGGTAAGCCACACGCCCCCCCCCCCCCGCCCCCCCGGTATGCCCTGCGCGCCTTCCTGGTTCATCCACCACCCACACGCGCCATTCTTGCATGTGTACTGCTGGCGGTCGCCTGGCTCGTCCTGTACTGGACGTACACGACGACATATTGACAGGGACAGTACTTCCCACGACATTCGGCCCTCAGTTTGGCCCTTCACCCGTGTTGCCCTTCATCCTTTCCGTGTGCTCTTCACCCTTGCGGCGTCACCCTTGTGCCGTGCCCTTCGCCCTTGTGCCGCGAAGGCTCGGGCCCCACCACGTACGGTGCGCAGGGCGCCGCCGCTGTGGCGGGCGGATACGACATGGCGGGCGGCATGGGCGGCCAGCAGATGGGCGGCCAGCAGATGGGCGGCGGAGCCGGCAACGGGATGTGGAACGGCATGGGCTACGGCGGCGCTGGCAACATGGGCTATGGAGGCTCAATGGGCATGGTGGGTTTGGGGGTTTCTGGGCTTTCATAGTAACACATTTGCGCTTGGAAAACTCTGCCTGAGGGCAAACATTTGTGGCAAACACTTCACGCGTTCAGGAGTCGAGCGTCGGGTAGGTGGGTTAGGTCATGATGTTGGTTGCTCCATGCGGTGTTTCACGCAAGTCCAGCAGGTGGTTATCTTTGTGACTTGGTATGGGGCGGTCGTCACCTGCGTATCTGCGGTACCCTCACACAACTGCAGCTATCATGGTGGTGTGCATGCCCTGGCCTTGGCATGCCTGGCACTACGGACTGGGTTCATGTGGATTATGTGTGGCTGTCACGCAAGTTTCAAAGCGTCCCACCGAGTTTGTTTCCCGCGGTCCTGCAATGCCTGTGTTGGAACTGCTGCGCTCCTGCGGATGCCATGCAGGGCGGCAACAGCGTGCAGGGCATGCAGAATGCCTACAACATGCAAGGCATGGGCATGGGCGGCGGAATGATGGGCGGCGCTCAAGGAATGCAGGGCATGGGGCAGCAAGGAATGATGGGCGGCGGCATGGGCGGCGGCATGGGCGGCGGCATGGGCGGCGGCATGGGCGGCGGCATGGGCGGTGGAATGGGTGGCGGAATGATGGGCGGCGGAGGCGGCGCGGGCGGCAGTGGTGGTGGTGCGGGCGCGGCCGTTGGTGGCGGGACCGGCAGCGGGCGCAGGCTGTACGTGAGCAACCTCAGCTATGACACCACATGGCAGTCGCTCAAGCAGCACTTCAAGCAGGCAGGCGATGTGGGGTTCGTCAAGGTCATTATGGTGAGTGCTAGCTGCACTGTCAGGCGGCAGCGGAGTGGGTCTTGCATTCCCGTTCCATCGCATCGGAGTGTTCACCCCCGCAGCACATGGTATGCGCGGCTGTTCCCGCCAGATAAGCCTTGCGTTATCTGTGCTTGCCGTTGTTTCATGCGCGTGTGGATGCGTACCGCTGCAGGACCACGACACGGGGCGCTCAAAGGGGTGCGGCATCGTTGAGTTCAACAACCCTGCGGATGCCCAGAACGCCATCGCGACGCTGTATGACTCGGTGGGGAAGTGGTTCACGCTTGGGTGCATACAGTGTGCCCCTCAACTGGGACGAAACGACCGACCGTGGTTTGTGCAGTGCCGTGATTGCCGGATGGGGGTATCTGTCCACATCACACGACCGGGTGCTAAGTCAACTGCTTGCACAGCTTGCACAGGCAGATGTCCATGTTGTGGCGGTAGTTGAAGTTAAGGCAGGTCCTCCAACGCCTGTGCCTCACTCTGCCGTATGCTGCCTTGTATGCTGCCTCGCCGAATGCTGCAGATGCTTGATGGGCGCAACATAGCTGTGCGGGAGGACCTGAGGGAGAACGATGCGCCTGCGCGCGGTGGCATGGGCGGCGGTATGGCAGGCGGTATGGCAGGCGGCATGGGCGGTGGCATGGGCGGCGGCATGGGCGGCGGCATGGGCGGCATGGTGAGTGCTTACCAGTTGCCAGCAATCCGACGCAGCACCAATTGCGCAATTGCACCGCACGGTGACTTGGCTTGAGGGGTTCCCGGTATAAAACGCATGTTGCTCGTCCCCTTCCGGACTGTTGCCTGCTGATTGCACCCAGTGCACGGCACAGCGGCATAGCGGCACAGAAAGCCGTGACTGCAGCCAACGTAGCCTTGGGCAGCTGGCTGGGGAATGGGCAAAGCGCCGACTTCTTGTCTGCACTTTGTCATGCAACTGCAAGTGCGCGACACGGGATAGAGCCGCAAGGCCACTCAGCTCACAGCAGCCCAAACAGCTGCATACCTGCCAGTACCAGCTCCATGCGATGGCCTAACCCCGTGGTGCATCTGTCCATCACAATTGGGATTGTGTTTTGGTATGTGCATGCATTCATGCGTTGTGCATTCATGCTCACAGGGTGGCGGTATGGGCGGTGGTATGATGGGCGGCGGCATGATGGGTGGCAACATGATGGGTGGCAACATGATGGGGGGAAATATGATGGGCGCCAACAATATGGGTGGCGGCATGGGCGGCGGCATGATGGGCGGCGGAGGCATGATGGGCGGCGGAGGCATGATGCGTGGAAATATGATGGGGCAGCAAGCTATGATGGGCGGCGACATGATGGGAGGCGGAGGCATGATGGGAGGCGGCAACATGATGGGAGGCGGAGGCATGGGCGGCGGCAACATGATGGGTGGAGGCATGGCCGGCGGCGGAATGATGGGTGGAGGCATGGCGGGCCGGGCGGCAGGCGGCTTTTCAGGTGGCTTCGCAGGTGCCGCTGGTGCGGGCGGGGCGCCGGCGTTCAACGCACGCAGCTCGGTCGACGCGTCGATACGGAAGGACTGCACGGTGGGTCGCTCTGGGCAGCTGCAGCAGGACAATCACCTGCTGGGAAAACGCCATGCAGTCCGCGCCCCGTTTATGAGCTATAGACGTGTGTATGGGCTGCAAGCTGGTGCACTGCTGAACTGTGTGTGATTGGTAGCACAGTCGACCCGCCTGTCCTAACCTGTCAACATGCATGCATTGTGCGTCTGATGCTGCATGGTTCCTGGTGTAATCCAGGATGATTGCCGTGAAAGGCTATTTCACAGAAAACCTCCGTTTGTCCAATCCTTGTCGTCCTTGTTGTCCTGGAACCCGAGTGTCCTGGAACCCGAGTGCTGGTGGATGCCATTCTCCGAATGGTGATACGTGTGGTGCTCTGCCGACATGGACGCTCCCGCTGTTGGCTTGGACTCATCAGTCATAACTCATAACTGTGCTGCTGTTGCGTTGTTGTTTTTACCATTGCACCACTGTGAATCAGTTATAAACTCATGACACTCATATGGTGTTGCTGCTGTGTCGCATGGTTGTTTGTGCATGGCGCGCAGGTGGTGGTTCACGGTCTGCCCTGGTCGTACGACACGCCGCAGCTGCTTGACATGATGAAAGGCGCGGGCCCGGTGCGCGAGGCAGAGGTGATGCGCGACAAGACGATGGGCCGCAGCAAGGGCTGGGGGCGCGTGCTCTTCCAGTCCGCGGACGCTGCGCAGAAGGCCATCCAGGTCAGTACTTGCCGCAACTGCAGGATCGTGGGGCCCCGTTCCCGTCATCGCCTCATCCCTCTCTTATGCTATGTTACATCAGGATCGTGTTGGCCAAGCGGCCCATTCTCTCCCTGATGGGGACCATGCGAGCAGAAGTGGTTCACCAAGCTATGACCATGGTGTGCAAGAGGGCCACAAAGGTTTAGTGCAGCCCACATCAACATCATGCAGGGTTGCCTCCCCCTCTTGGGCCTCACTCCCTGGTAAACCCTGCCCCCCCTGATGGCCTGCCGCTCTGCACCGCTGCATACCGCTGCCTGCTGCTGTACGGCTGTACTTTTGCATGTTACGCACGGCGAGCACACCGTGTCTTCCTAGCTGGTGCTGTGTGGGGGGGGCCATTTCGCCAGACATGCGAGTGGTTTTACGCGATTGCGTGTGGCTCGGAGTGCCTGCCTGTTCACCATTTACGGCAGCTGGTGTTCATGGATCAAGTGCTAGGCCTGCTCATGCACATTCACCATGCACATTCCCCCTGGCACCCTGCTGACTTGGTCTCTGTTGCTTCTCCCAACCTTGCTCGGCATACATGCCTGAAGCTTTGCCGTGACCCAACACCTCAAGGCTTTTGGTGCGCTGTACAATTTAGGTAATTTAGGTACATTTTCTTGAATTGTGTTCTTTGTTGTACTGCCGTGTCACACTATCCTGTACTGCAGAAGTTCCACGGCTCCACGCTCCATGACCGCACCATCAGCGTCAAGCTGGACCAGTTCATTCGGGCGTAGTGATTGGAGCACTTCAAGGCAGCCTGCTGCGGGTCACACGTACTGTAGCCTCAAAGGCGCAGCAGAGGTCTACTAAGGCCACGGCTCTGCACGCCCCAGCTCTCAGTGGGCACGTCACCAGCGCCCTGCTGCTCAGCATTGCTCATTGGTGTGCGCTGCCTGATCAGCGGATTGCTGCAGCTTGCTGACTTTGCCTGAGCGGAGGTGGCTGGAGCTGGATTCCGCTGTCAAGCCGCAGGGCGCTGCATCAGCTGGACTTCATGCCTGTGCAGCTAGACGCCGGTAGCATGCAATGCCAATTTCGTGTGAGCTCACGCCGTATGCGTCATTGCATGCGTCGGAGTGGATTTGCGGCAAACTGCTGCGGTCGTCACGTGTGAAAGTAGATCGAGCGATGTGTCCCATTGCCGTAGCAGGCATCGGTGACCTGCCATGGCCATCCGCATGGTCGCGCTGGTGCGCGTAAATTTGGTTCAGGTGGAAATTGGATTACTACCACATCAGGGACACATTACCACATCATGTGCTGACGCATGCTTTTTCGCTTGACAGACATGCTCGGACATGCTGCATTAACTCGCTGTTGAGGCGCTGACGGTTCTGCTGTCTGCATGGTGGATTTGGCTTGGCAACAGGAGCAAGGTGGCAACAGGAGCTTGCTCCTGTTCCCACCAGGCGCAGGTGACGTCGATCTGTATTGCACATGTGCATGCAGTTTCCCTTGGTGCGCGGCAGGAATTGGCGCGCAGGAGATTGCCTAGAGTGCAGGGGCTTTAATCAGTCATTGGTATCAATCTCGCGCTCGTCCGAAACATAGGGCGCAAGGTCGCCACGCGTCGCTGCGTATTACTGCATGAGACTAAACATGTACGGGCGAGGCGTGCAGTGTGCAGCATGCTGCATGTGGACCTTTTTTGGCCAACCATCCATGCATAATGGACGTGATTGTCTATTGGCCATAAGAGCGGGTTTGGCGTTTCCATGTGGCGTGTTTGAAGCCACCCCGCTGCACCCCAACCTATGTGTGCACGCCCCTCCCGCCCGTGATGTGGTCCATTGTGTGACCTTAGGCAACCGTCAGTACTGAAACACGATCGCTGCTGGACATGCATATGTGCCCATATGTGCCAGCGGTGTGCGCATGCGGTTATGCGAGGATCAGTGACTTATGGAGTAAGCGTGCACTTGCCTTGTGTTTTGCCCATGGCGCACGCCACGCACCCTTTTGTGGTTGGCTTTGCTGCTGAGCTGTGGTGCGTGTAGCTGCTGCTGTTAAGATCGCAACTGTTGGGTTGTTGTGTGTTGGGGAGTCGTTGGTGTAGGTTTGTCATGTTGTGGCTTTTGGCTGACAGCTCCTATACGCGCATGCCAGATGACCTCAGGGCCGCGTCAGCTCCTGGCCTGGCACTATTCAACACCGTTCGCCCTAACAGCCCAGGTATCAGAGGCAACTCGGTGCTGAAAACAGTTTCGAGGTCCCAACTCAACCCGGCTTTGTCCGCGCTGACTGTGAGCAGACTGAATGCTGCAGCTGCCAGCGGAACTGCGGGTCAATGAAATGTGAGCCCATAAAGGATGCCTGGATCAGGTTCTCATAGGCCTGCACGGTCAAACACGAAGTTTACAGTCATACATCCTGCCGCTCCCACCACAGCCGCTGTCCATAACAGTTCTCTGTCCCCACATAGCTCCAAACCTCGTGCAAGGCAGAGAGACCGAACCGGTCGGAAATGTTCGGCGGGTTCAATGTTGCAAAATGGTAAGTTAGCCTTGTTGTTCGTTTCTTTCTTGCCTTGTGGAGAGCGCAGGTCTTCCTGATACAGCCCTGCGAGCCATGATCCGCACACCTTCCAGACCTGCTGAGGTGCGGGCGGTGTAACGACGTGGACTTTGTCCTGCTTCCTGCTCGGGTGCAGCGAGACAACGTGCAGGCTTGCGCTCGGACGCTTTAAGCTCATCAGAAACAAGAAGAGCATACAGGTATGGCTGCCCAAGAACGGGCATTTGGCGGTTTCACTTTGGCTGTTGGTCTGGCACCTGCGCCTATCAGAAGTGCTGATGCCTGCACTTTCTCCACCTGCTGGTTACAACAGATGAAGCAGTCGCGTAAGGACATTGCGGAGCTGCTGCGCTCCGGCAAACAGGAGTACGCACGTATCCGTGTGGAAGGTGTCATACGTGAAAATCTGCTCCAACAAGCGTACGACATTCTGGAGTTGTACTTGGAGCTGTTGACTCAACGAACGCACCTTATTTCCAAGACCAAAGAGATACCCAGGTAGGCCAGGTTTTCTCTTGGTTAGTAGTTCCCGAAACGTGTTGTGTCAGTAGCGACCCCAGGCTGGACTGAACTCGACCTGCCGTGCTCGCACTGCAGGGACATGATCGAGGCCGTCAGCAGCATTATTTACGCTGCCCAGCGAGTCAGGTTGGTGCGCCTTCCCTTCCTTTTGATTGCGTCACCATGAGGTGCTCCAGGGTTTCCCCCCTGCACCAGTCACTTTCTCTGTTTGCCTGGTTTCCCGCAGTGATCTGCCCGAGCTAGCACAGCTGCGTGTTATGCTAGCGTCCAAGTACGGCAAGGAGTATGCAGCTGAGGCAGCCGCAGACGCGACGGCCAGCAAATGGCAGGTGGGTGGGCGGATGGGCGTCGCTGCCTCCCTGCTGCGAGCAGTTTTGGATACGTGTCCTGCTGATTGCCTACATAGGAGTGGCATACAGCAGCTTGAACGGAATGGCCTTATTGGGGGTGAAATAGGTGAACATGTTCCGGTTTGACAGCTCATCTGCAATCCCCGTATGATGGCATGTGCAGCAGGCTCGAGGCACACAAGGGCCCAGGCAGCACCAGCCTGCGCTCCCCCTTATTGCACACGCCCCATGCCACCTGTTTCGGCGCTTGATTTGCGCCATACACCCCGACTGGCATCACCATGACCCCCATCGGACGCGCACCCGCATCGCCATCATCGCCCTCAAGCACTGACCTGACCGGTCAGCCACACACCCTGCTTGTGACCCACATCAAATCACATCACGCATGCGGGCTACATGTGACCCACATCCACCTACGTGACCCACATCGCCCGCAGGTCAACCACAACCTCATCCGCTGCCTGCTGGTGGAGCCACCGCAGCCGGAGGAGAAGCTCGCAACGCTGAGCGACATCGCGCAGGAGTACGGCGTGGAATGGGACCTTTCCAGCGCCGCACGTGACATGTCGATTATGAACCCTTCTGCCTCCGGCGCCGCCCCGCCGCCCATCCCCTCGGCGGCGATGCCGCCGGCGCTGCAGGGCGGCGGCGCGTCCGCTGCGGCGAACAGCGTCGGCGCGCAGCACCCTGCCGGCGGCTATGCCCCCTTCCAGCCGCCTCAGCATGCTCAGGTGCGTGCCTGCGTGCTCAGCATCTGCAGTGCTGTGCTCTGTTCAGTGCTGTGCGGTAGCTGCGCCTGTGCTGTGCGGTAGGTGCGCCTGTGAATTGAATTGCGATTGAACACTGACAGTTCAGTATAACTCAATGTGCAGGCGCGCATAAGCGCGAGGCCGCTGCACCGTGACACAAATGCCGTATGATATTCCATCAATGGCGGAACTGCTGATCCTGCATGTTGCATGCGGTCGTGTGTTGCCTGCAGTTCACAAACGCGCAGCAGGCAGCCCAAGTGGCAGCGTCGCTCGCAGCCCAGGCCAAGGCAGCCGCAGACTACGCAGCGCAGTTTGTGCCAGCCCAGCAGCAGGCGCAGATGCCGCCGCCGCACATGATGGCTCCGCAGATGCCCCAGCACCAGCAACCGCAGCAGCCACAGCACATGGCAGGACACCCGGGCATGCCGCCGCCGATGGGGCCCTCGTCAGGTGGCGCACCGCCCTCAGTAAGCACGATGGCGCTCTTGTGCCCTGTTCGCCACCATGTTATGCCGTATCCGGCCTGCCCTGCATCAAGTCACGCTGTGGTCGTTTTGCTTGCGGTGCGCTCGTGACGTTGCCCCGGTGCTGTGCATGCATGTTGTAAGCTCAGGAACAATAACCTCAGCGCGCCATGGCATACTTGTGCAACTGTGACGATTTGTTTCGCACTCGTGCGGCTGCACCTGCGCTGACCCCGCAGGGCTGGATGCCTCAGCCAGTTGACGGCATGCCCCCAGCGCCCTACCCCGGGCCCCACCCCGGCTTCATCCCGCCAAACACCGGCTACAGCGACGGCCACGGCTATCGTGGCAGCGGCGGCGGCGGCAGCGCACCCGGTGGCGCTGCGATGGCAGGAGCCGGCGGGCGGACCTTGGAGGAGGTGCAGCGGGTGAGTTGTGTGTGCAGCTGTGTGACCCTTCTTGATGCGTTGGGTCCTGGATACGTTGGGTCACGTGTTCCGTCATGGTCCCCCTCCAGGGGGGAAGCATAGGCGCGTCGGCCGACGCGCCCCTTCAAGTATATTGATGTACCATCATCGCATGCATGAGCGAATTGGTCCATGGTGGCCCCAAGGCTGCACCCTTAGGATTCATGGCTTGCCTGCGGGCCTGTTATCATGGCGACGTATATGTGGGTATAATGGTACAAGGCAGTTAAGACACCAGTCACAAGTATATCTTGGCCGTGGCTGCGCTGCTGTGCGTCTGTCTCACCAGGATTACGACGCCGCGCTGGGGCCGCCCACCAAGGGAGAGATCGCCAGCGCGCCCACGCACTCGGACCACCCCTCGGCCCCGCCGCCGTCCTCCTCGGGTGTGGCGGGCGCGTCCTCGGCTCCGAAACCGCCCGCGCCCCCGGGCGTGGCGGAGGAGTACGACGAGCTGACTAAGCGCCTGGAGGCGCTGAAAAGGATGTAGGCAGCTGTCCGTGTGGGTGTGGAGCCCGAGGCTACGCAAATGCAGGCAGGCGCTTGACAGCGCTGACATTGAATTATATCGCCGTCACGCTGTCACCTCTACAGGACACCACCCCTGTTTGAACTGCCTGGTGTATACATTGCACACGCAACACACCGTACACACACGCCACAGCGCACTCTGCGGCGCGCTGCCTGCTTCTATTCCTCACTCCCAGCATGCATCACTCCTGTACACTCAGCAAGACGCGTTGTACAGCCTTGTTGCGGCGAGCTTTGGTTGTGTTCACACGGTAGGCTTCAGGGTTGGGGTTTGGATTGGGCAACCTTGGTACACACAGCTCTTCCAATGCCAGACTGCCATTCCTTGTGTGGTCCCACAGGCCACGCGTGTGCTTCCATCATCGCACTACCTATCCTGCCGTGGCGGTGCTCTTGACGTTGTCCATGGCTGCCCTGAATCCTGCCCTGACATCCCCAGCACCATTGTTTAACGATGCCGCATGGCGTTGTGTGTGGCGTTGTCGCCGCGGCCGAACAGCCAAGGCCTGGCTTATGAGCTCTCAGAGTATGCACTCTCTGAATATATCCTGTACCTCCCGCTTGAACGTTGCATTGAGAGGCCGTGCACAGGAAGATCCCTGTGCCAATTTCAGTCAATGCCTGGCCTCCGCTAAGGCAGCAGCCTCCGCTGCACAGCTGCATGACATGCCCATCACCGTCCACACCTTCGCACCTGCATGTGTAACCAACTGTGCACGGGCATTCTGTGTGCCAGGGTTGTTTCAGGCATGTGGCCTGACCTGGTGCACCACCACACCGCTTGCATGCACAAGCACAATAGCTGCAGTGGTGCCAGACTGAACGGACTTCCACCGCTGCTGGACAACCCCCCAGTTCCCACTGCCCCTCCCCACTCCCCCCCCGTGTGTTCAGTCTGGCACCACTGCATCCAGACCTGGTCACACGTGTGTGAGGGGATGTTGGAGTGTCCAGCGGCGGTGGCACTGCCAAGCAAGCTTTGCCCAACCCAGCTCAGCTGCATGCTGCAATGTTGTGGATCATCATGGGAGGTAGCGCAGATAAGTGGCAGACCGTGCCGATGAGCAGGACCAGACAGGAGAAGCCAGCATGCGGCTGGCCAAGCATGCAGCAGGGCAGCATATGAAGCGTGCAGCATGCATGACACTGTGCTGTGGGATGCATACCGGTACTGAAGGTACAGGAAGCTGTTGGAGCTGTTGCGTAACTGTGTCCAGTGGGATGCAACAGTTAGTGTGGGCTGCAAATGTTGATTCATTTGACCGATTTACTGCTTTACAGCCAGACTTATCCAGCAGCACCGAACACACGGTGACCCTTTCAGGTGATCCAGCCTTGGGTTCAGTGCCACCACCCGCCCCGGCAGGCAATACGGCGGGGCTGGTGATGGCCCCGCCATATTGCCTGCCGCATCCAACAGCCACCTGCGCATCTGGCTGCTCGTTGCAAGGCGGTTGCACACATTCCCATCAAAGCACGGCATGCTGTATTCACATCACTGTGCCTACTGGTGGGCGTCCGTCCATGGATACTGCATGGGTATTGCACTACAGGCGCTACACTCTGGGCGTTACCCCTCGGTTCCGGGCGCTGCCCGCTTGGCAATTGCGTCTTGTTGTTGTGTGCACCAGAGGTGGCCTGCTTGCACCCGCACATATGCACGCCAGAGCCACGCGCATCAACCCCCACTACCACGCGCGGCAGTTTCCAGGGTCCAGCAGGTGGGAGTGCAGCCAGGCAGATGATGAGATGCGGTAAGGCCTGTGCCGCCGGCCTACGTGAAGGTGGATTAGTGACAACCGCCTCTCTTGCTTAGCCCCAAGCCAACCCCCATGCGCAAGCCGTGTCATGTGGGCACGGCACCACGCTGCGGCAAAACCTGGCACACACACCACTTATGCGGCCTGCGCAGCTGCGTCTTCGACACGCATGCATGCACACACAACAACGAACAGCGCGCGGACAGCTGTGCAAGGAAACTCAGCCGGCTGCACAGACAGAAGGCTTCTGCTGTCATTCGCCCAGCTAAACGTCAACCTGCTTCCCTAACCCTGCCTCCACCTGTTGCATGTGTGACCTGCACGCGTCACCCTTCCGAGCCCTGAGCGATATCTCTCACAGTGAAGGACACATCACCATTGCTTACAGTCACCACAATTTGTTCCAGGCGGATTGGATTGATTGGAAGCGCGCTCCCCTGCCCATCACATGCATGCGCACTCACAAACCGAGGCGCTACCCAGTGGCTTGCTCACTGTGTCAATTGCAAGGTTCACGCGCATGCCCAGCTTGCATCATCAGCATAAAATAATTTATGAAATGTGTGTATTATAGCAGGAGGTTCAGGGTGTGCTCCGGACGCGTGACGTGGTGTGTGACACCAGCAGCGGAAATGCTAGCCGGCCTTAAGAGGACAGGCGTGATGGATTTTGACGCTGAGACACACACATGCACGCACACGCGTCCACGTGGAACCTTCGTAAGTGCGGCCTGGAAGGTTCAGCCCCCAATGGCAACGCACCGCCATATCAAACACGCTCTCCTGCACCAAGCAGGCAAGACCTGCTCTGGGCCAGGCCATGCCGTGCGTGCATCAAAGCAGCGCCGAAGCAGAGCGCTCGCAAAAGCAGCGAAGGGCTGGCCGTGTTTATTCATAGTGTGAAGCCGCGCACAACGCTTGGCGTGCTGCACCAACGGCAGCCACAGTTCCAGGTGGGTAAGATACGCACATCAGCAGGGCAAGCAACAGGGTGCTGCCTGCAGTGAGTGCAGCAAAGAACGAACTAAATGTGGGAACTAAACACAGCGCACATCATTGCACGTTGGACAGTCGGGCAGCAAGCACTTTTGCCTATGCGTGTGTGCGTTGCTCCTGGGCTCAGCATCAACAGCATACGCACAGGCGCGCACAGACGACCCCAACAGCAACATCATGGGTTAGGAGCACATGGATCGACAAGCTGCTTGATACAGTGAGAGCAATTGTTGTTGTTTGGCACATGCAACGTATGCGGTAAACAACCTACAAAAGCCTTTTGGGGGTTGAGTGTGGGGGGGAGTCGCGCCTAGTCGAAAACAAGAAGGTTGCAAGGCTATTTATGTATGCACATACCATATGCGTATGAATGTTTGGAGGAGTGTTGACTTTCTGAATACTGTATGAACACGCGCAGTGGCGCCCACGTCAACCCCACAGAGCCAAAACGGAGGAAATGTGTGACACACCAGTCGAAACGCTGTTAGTTTTGAGGGGGTTGCAGTGCTTCAAAATGGTTCGTCACGCTCTGTGCATTAGCAGCGACACCGCCAGCAGCAGCGTCAGTTTGGCCAAATGGAATAAGGGTCACGCCGGCAAGGGGGCCGCAGTTTGCCCAGCAGCAAAAACCAAGTCGACGCGTTTGTGTCGCCATCACCATCACCACCGTCACCATCGGCCGGCCATGTCTATCCCAACAGCACATCAACATCGATTCGGTCACAGGGGCGCCCACACTCACACGCTGCACGGCGCAAAATGCAAGCGCATGCAGCGAATCCCGGTACAGGGGGCGGAGGGGCGTGTCAGTGTGGTGGGGCCGCGCACCATGCAACCAAACACTCACTTGTAGGTTTTGGGTTTCAGAATACAGCACACGAGGTTGTTGATGCTGCCAGCGTGCTTTCTCCATCACATACGGGTACAGGAATAGCTAAAGACAGGTACAAATTCGCTGCTCGGGCGCTCGGAAATGGGGTACCAAGGCCAGGAAATGCAATGAAGTATGGCAGCTTGTGCATGGTGTGGTGCAGACTCGCAACAAACGCGGCTGTAGGGCTGAAGCTGCTGATGTACCGGGTGCGCAGGCAACACGGGCGCCCTGGGCACACACACGATCGACTCGAAACCACCAGGAGCTCAACAGAAACCGCTGCCGCCAGTACGCAATCGGGCAACAGCTTTGGACTCCGCCACACGTCACTCGTCAAAACAGTGCCCATTGTAGGGCAGGCTTCGCATAAGCGGGGGGGGGGGGCTTGCGGTGTCACAGCGGTAACAGTGCACGGCGAGGTTATTATTGACGGTGTCACATGTGATTATTATTGGGAGGGTTGCACTTGGCTGTGGCCACAGGGTGCACGGCATAGCCAGCCGGCCCCAGGCGTGCGTTCCCAAACAAAGGTGCGTAATTCCTCAAACGACAAACATACAAAGCTACCCTAAGATAATGTACGGCATCATGCACTGAAGTGAGTGCACTGCCAGGTGTGTTGGGGCCAAAAGCACCGGCATTCATCCCCTGTGTCGCAGCCACATGCATGGGCGTGTGTGGTCAACACAGCACACGGATTGCACCGGCATTGATGTTTCCATACGCAACAGGGGCATCAAGCAGCACAGTAGGTTTGTAACGATATACGGATCAAAATGCTCCTGAACCGAGTGACAGGAAGCACTCAGGGGGTGGCCATTCAGACTGGCGGCATGCAAAGTTGAGGCCAGCATTGCCAGCGAGCACATTCAACTCTGCACACGCCTGTGCAACCATTCCATCGCGTGAAGCCGACAGCACCTGGCAGCATCGAGGCAAGGCCAAGCGCTGTACTCTGGAGTCAGGCCCCTGGCAGACAGGTGTTCCCACGTGTGAGGCAGGGCAGCAACGAAACCAAACGAATATCAATATAAGGCATCTCGCACAAACCTTGTGCGGCGTCTGCGCATGCATAGAGGACAACAAGGCATAGGAATACACGCTGCATGCGCAGGGCCAGAACATCAACAGCAGCAGGGCACTGCACAGGGTCGCAGCCGCCCTGCGCGCTTGCCTACTTCTCACCAGGCCAACGCGTGGTCCAAGCAAAACAAAGAGCCAGCGCTTGGGCTCCTCGGAAAGGTACAGTAGGTGCCAAGTACAAGCATATAGCGCAGGTCGTGCAAGGCACGCGTAGCACTGCGTGCTCCCTTGCTGACAAGACCCTGCAAGGCCCTCGTTGATTGCACCAACTGTGCTGCTGCTTTTGCCGGTACTCGCAGGCTGAAGCTGCTCCCCCGCTGGCTCACATCAGAGGCAGCCTGCACGCTGAAAGCACCTGTGCGGTACAACTGTGCTGCAGCTACCTCCCCTGTGCTTTGGGCAGCCACAGCTGGAAATACACCTGGGAGGAGGGTTGAGAGCGTGCAAACGCGGGTGGCGGAAACGCACCGTCCACCAGCCCGCTCGCAAACACCCAACACACCAACGGCGCCACGTGTGCTCACTCCTGCTGACAGCGCGTGTTTGTTGAAAAACGACATCAACCACTTCGCTCTAATACAGCAATGCGCACGGGCCCACTGAACCTTTGCGGTTTATGTGCGGGCCTTCTTCTTCGCCTCCCAGTACGGCAACGGCAGCCCCTTCTTGAAGCGCACGCCACAGGCGTTGCACAGCGTGCGCGGCCCCTCGGGACCGCAGCGCCACTGGGGAGTCTGCTGTGCTCCACAGTTCCGGCACACAACGCGCGGGCTGTTCCGCTTTGAAGGCGTCACGCCTGCAGAAGGGCAAGCGGGACGAAACACCAAAACAGGTTAGCCAGCGTTGGAATCCGGCTTGCAGCAGTCCAAACCACCCAAGATAACATAGGGCAAGCGTGGGCCTTAAACCATCCAGTGCCACTGTGTATCAGTCACACTGGTACAGTCAACCAACGCAATCAAAGAAGTTTCACATGGGGTTCACGGCCTACTTCCTGACCCTTACTAAGGGCAGTCTGGACCTGAAGCAGCAGCAATGCAAACCACACAGCCGCAGTCTCTGGACCTGTCCTCACCTTTCTTGACCGGCGCAGAAAGGTGGACTGCCTTCCGCTTGAAGCCCGGCATCAAGCTGCTTTGCCCATCATCGTCATCCTCGTCGAGGTCCGATATCAACAGCACGTCAGCCTGGGAAACCGCTACGCTCGTGTGGCCGCTGATTAGGCTTCCAGAAGCCAGCACTTGGCAAGCAACCGACGGACTGCTTGATGCAGCAAACACCGGTTCGATGTCGCTGGTCTGCCGGAGCATCGCCGTGGGCGCGCAGGCGGGCAGGCACAAGTCGGAGCCTGGGTAGGTGAGCGTCCTGTGCACCGGGGACGTGGTGGTGCTGATATCCGCGCTGCTGGTGGGCTCGCAGCATACGACCGTGCCCGGCACAAGCGTGGGGGGCGCGCCACAGCGTGGTGCGGGGGCATGCGGCACGCCCAGGCAGGTCCAGCTGCTGGACGTGGTGGCAGGGCTTGTTGCAACGCACATGCTTGCACACAAGCCTAGTAGAGGCCCCAGACCGGAAGGCGCACCGAAGTTGGGGTGAGGCAGCGGTGTCTGGCAGCCTGCAGTCGAAGGCAACAGGCATGAATGCTGGTGGTCCACACCAGCAGAGGCTGCCAGGAAGCTCCATAGCGCTGCGCCCGCCCGTGGTGAGGGCGCGGGACACACGGTCACGGGCGCATACTGCGTTTGCACCTCAAGAGGTCGTGCGTCACGACCAAACGAGCTTGCACGACGCAGGATGGGCGCCTGCAGGCGCAAGGAGGGGGGAGCAACCGAAGTGCAGGGAGTGTCATGTGTGCGCGGCCAGCAGGGCCTCGAAGCTGTGCAGACCAGTAGGGAACTCAGCTCAAACAAAGGGCCACCTGGTGAGCTCGCGCACGGGGCGTGGGGGGCACTACCAGGGACGAAAGCACAATTTGGTGGCAAACAACACCAACCGTCCTTTCAGGAATGGAACCTCTCTTGTGTGTTCGCACCTCAGGGCTCACAGGTTCTGCGCTCTCGGAGGAGCAAGGGACGTTGGTCTCCGCTCCGTCTTCGGACAGGAAGTGGTCAGCAGCGAGAGCCTGCACAGAAACGCGCCGGAGGAACAAGGAAAGAAGCGGGTTGTGTGCTTCCTCCCACGCTGACAAGGCCTGAAACCACGCGCCCCCCCCGAAGATACATAGCGACGCCAAGCACATACCGGCAGTTCCCACGAGTCCCAGCGAAGCAAGGACATATCGCTGTAGCTCTTGCGCGGGGATGCACTATGGAATATGGTCTGAAGCAGGACCACTAAGCTTGCTCGAGTTGGTTGGAACTCCTCGCGTGCGGTCTGTGCGTCAGTGAACACAATTACAAAATGAAGGGCGCGTTCAGGTCTATTGCTGCTTGATCGCGCGTGGTATGGGGGATGAAGAGGTCGCAAAGGCGGGCAAACCACTTTTGCCCGGGATTTGTCTCAAGAGGATCCAACGAGGCGCTGTCTGGCCCCATGCACGCGCCATCGGGCTTCCATCACATCGCAGCTATTGCTTGCGGGCCCATCAATGACGCCCCTGCCTCAGCCTTGCTTCACTTAGCCTAGCTTGGAGCCCCATCAATATTTTTTGACGCCTTCGCCACACTGCACTCGAAGCATGTCCTGGACAGTCAGCTTACTCCCTTGCTCTTTGCTGAGCCTGTGGCAAGCAGGCAAAGACAAGGCAGTCCAACCGGCACACAGCTTGTCGTCGCCTTACGCACAGTCACCGGAACCAGTGGAACAAGCCATGCAACGAAGACCATACACACGGCGCAGTTCCAGTCCTCTCAGGACCGCTGCATACACGCGCAAACTGCAGTACATACCAACACAAAGTCCAAGGAAACAAAGCTGGCCAGCCTGGTGCACCGTTGCCGCCCATGCAACGGGAGAAACCGCGAAGGGAGCATACCTGCCGCTGCAGCTCACTAGCAGAAGGGCGTGAGCTATCACATACCTGTCAAGAAGGGCCTTCACAGTAAGCTTGTCATCCAACACAAAGCTCTGCTCGTGTAGACAGACATCCTGCGTGCAAAAAACAGTGCATAAAGTGCTACCTACTTGTGAACAACTTGTGTCAGCTACTTTCCACCACCACCACCACCACCACCGGTAAACACACTAGATGTGCAGGCGCAAGCACATGCTGACACTATCCAGTTGGCTCGCATGCAAGCAACCACGGACGCTTATTTGAGCCCAGCAAGGCGCAGTGTTCCGGAAGCCGGGCGCGCCAGCCAGCTTTCAATAGCGTAAAGCGAGCCAAGTTCGTGTCTATAGCTTGAAGCAATGTCCAAAGCAAACACGCCAACGGCTGTTGCCAAAGTGGTGGCGTTTAAGGGAGCGACGCTAAGCACCTGACACAGTTTGCAGGGCTGCTGCACCACGACAGGCTTTGTCCTCAGAGCTGCAACAGCACACGACAGCCACGTAAAGGGCATTCAGCCCCCCCCAGGGGTTGGGCCTGGGGTTGGCCCAGGCCCAACCCCTCCACCCACCCCACCGCCAACGCACATACGCGTCATCTTTGCACAGACCATGCCCCCAACTGTTTTGTCAATCACACGGTCAAACAACACCTGGGCTTTGCACAAGCCCGCGCGTAAAAGCTTCAGCTTCGACCTGAGCTGCCTGGCCTCCGCACTAAAGCACTCACGCTCCTAAGCGCCCTCAAGAAGCTTCCTGGCAGGCGCGTTCGAGGCGTGTACAAATGCACAGGCAGGCTTTGCACCGGGCGCTACGCCTAGCGGTACGCTATCACATGCGCCGTGCGTGCAACGCTCAACCACAAACTCTTGTGCTTCTCTACTGAGCATGGTCTCTGGCGTACATGCTAGCCGGCCAAGCCATGTCTTGCTACAAACCTCCCAAATGCGTACTACTACACGACGTTCACAGCACAATACATCCTCGTGAGCTTGGATTCGCGACCAAAAACGCAGCCTTGCGTACCTGGTAAAACTTGCCGAGCCGCCCCTGAACAATCTTGTCGAGGACGGCCGCTGCCTTGCCGGGCGCCGCCCCTGCTGCCTGCTCCGCCAGCAGCGACCGCTCCCGCTCCAACACGTCCGGCGGCACCTGCTCTCGCGCTAGGTACAGCGGCCGCATGCCCGCAATGTGCATGGCCAGGCCGGCGCCAAGCTCCTCCAGCCGCCGCCGTTGTTCCTGCCATCACTTGCCGCATGGCATTCTTCACTATCCTTGGCATACCGAACGGTACACAGATGCACCGAGCTCGGCAATAGATTGGTGAAGACAGCGGCAATCTGGACCACCGCAGGGGGCGGTCGGCCCAGCCCGTCGTGCACGCTGGTAGTGGGCGTACACACATATGGTAGCTTCCAGCCTTGACCGTATGTCATAGCTGGTCCAGGGGAGGTGGCATGCCATGGAGTGCGCTGTGCTAATCCTGCAACCACCCATACATGCGCTCGTGGAGCGTAAGTCGATGTACAGTGCCACCAGCGCCCACAAAAGCATCACCGCGCCGTCCGTGCGCACATGTTAGTGCTCGTCGGATGGCGCACACCTCCTGCTGGTGGAATGCAGCGCATGCTAATAACCCACCGGCGAGAGGTCGTTCCCGGGTTTGGCAGCTGCTACCGTCACTGCTGAGACAATCCGCCCGAGCGTTGGCTGCAGCGGCTGATGCACGTACGTACAGAGCACGCCTGTAGTGGCACGGATGGTCGCACATGCACATGGTTGCTGCAGGCATTGCTATACATTCCGGTTGGCGGGAAGGACAAGCAGGAGGCGGCAAATGGTGCCTGGGGGTCCGCCATGCTTAACACCGGCTGTGCAGACCAGCAACGACGTAGGAGCGTCGTGCTCTACAGTTAACAGCTAAGCCATGTGGGATGCGACGATGCGTTAGCTGCTATGCAGGCTAATGCGCAGAATGCACAGGAGGCGCAGTGCACACGGAACAAGCACAGCAGCCGCAACACGCCAGGGCGAAAGCTTGCAGATACCATGTGCTGGGGTACCGCGCTTGCCTGAGGGAGGCGCGGCTGCCAGGAAGCCCCGACGCAGCTTGATGTTTTCCCGTACTTGAGCCGCGACAGCGATGCAGGCGTCACCCACGCTGGTGCTCGCGCCAGGACAGCTCGCCGCCAGCAGCTGCAGGCAGTCACACACATACATGCTGACGCGAGCATTCAACAGCCCTGGACTGTCAGTCGCACTGCACTTCAAGACTTGAGCTTAAGGGGGAGGAGACCATGCTGCATGCAGTATGCTGCTCTACATGCTGTTCCTTCCAGCGCAATGCTTGCAACCCTGGACCTGGTGCCGTTCCCTAGCAGAATCAAAGCGTGTATGCATGATGCCGCGGCCATGGGGGCTGTGCTGGATTGTGTACCTCAGCTGCTTGTCCTTGCATGCTTGTGGCCCTTGCGCATGTGCCATGCAATTTGCACATTCCCCCTTGGGCGTAATCCATGCTGTGTGCAAGATGCGTCTTGTGTCGTGCGGCTGCGAAACCCGCGACTCACTGTGTCGAGTGGCACCTCTGCAAAGTGCCCGCTGGCCGCAGGCACGCCTTGCTGCTGCCCCAGCTGCAACACCGCCTGGGCCACGGTGTTGACCAGGCCTGCGAACTGCTCCGTGCGTGCGACAAAGTCTGTCTCGCTGTTGATTTCGACGATGGCCGTCAGTCCTGCTGCGCTCGCGACGCCCACCAACCCCTCCGAGGCCTGCCGCGTAGCCTTCTTGGCAGCCGCAGACAGCCCCTTCTTGCGGAGCAGGTCAAAGGCCTGCTCAGGGTCCCAGTTGGCCTCCGCTAACGAGCGCTGCAGCACAACCATCATGTATGCATGTCACGCTGCAACGTATCCTTTGGGTGCAGGCCAGTCCCGGGTTGCAGCCACGATAAATGAGAGTTGACAAGCGTGCGATGCACGTTCGTAAGACGCACATACCTTTACGTCTGATATGGGTGCGCTGGTCCGCTCACGCAACGCTTTGATCAGCTGCATCTGTGCACTCGCATCTGGCCCGCTGGTGGACAGGCTGCGGCCCTGCTGTCCAGTCACCAGGGGTCTGCCACTGCTCCAACCATTGAGTGCAGCCGCAGCTGCCTCACGCAATCCCAGTTCCCTCCAGAGTGGCAGCACTGACGACGCTGCCTGGCGAGCAATCATCTACAGGTACGGACGCAACGGGCAGCACCTATACCAAGTATACCGGTGTACAGGAGTGTAAGTATGATTTACTTGCACTTTGTACATGCTGAAACATAAGGGTTTTCGTGTTCAAATCCAATGAAGCGGCAGTTGGCAACGTGCTCCAAGGCTGCAAATCCCCGTCGCCCATTGGGAGTTGGCTGTGCTCAGGTGTTCAGCTGGGTCGTGCATGCTGTATAGTGAGCTGTTGATTCCGCTTGCCCGCATTTGGTCGCCCGGGACCGTCTGGTGTACACGACGCCACACACACGCAGCTCATCAAGCCGCCACCCCTACCCCAAGCCGCCACTCAACGCTCCCTGGCCATGGCCACACTTATAGAGGCTGACGCAGCAGTAATTGAGGACCTGAGAAAGAAGCTGCAGGATCCTTCGACCTCACTGCCAGAAAAGTACCGCGTGCTGTTCTCGCTGCGGAACGTGAAGGGGCAGGCAGCGCACGAAGCCTTGCTTTTAGGTATGGAACACAGGAACTGCTATGCGACTCTTTGCATCTCCCTACCCAGAAGACTGACTTTTGTGTGTTATGTGCTGTCTGTTCTGCAGCCTTGAAGGACAACAGCGCGTTGTTCCGGCACGACGTTGCATTTTGCTTAGGGCAGCGTCAAGACCCTGCGGCTATTGACACGCTGAAGGCGGTTCTCAGGGACAAGGATGAACACTGCATGTGAGTGTATGGCTCTCTCGCTGGCAACAATTTCCAGCACCTGCCTAGGAAAGTCCTCACGCGGTATACCAGCGCCACCCATTGGCGCTCCTTGGCCTTCCCACCGCAACTTGTGTTTGGCCGATGCTGGAGCAGGGTGCGTCACGAGGCAGGGGAGGCATTGGGGGCTATCGGTACGGAGGAGTGCTTGCAGCCTCTCAGGGAGCACTTGGAGGACTCTGTGCAAGAGGTGCGTGTAGAGCAGTGATGGACGAACCCACGCCCATCGAATAGGCCCCCACAAGTCATGTGCTGCTGGAATAATCATTTATCATCCTCCTCACAGCAGCAAGTCGGTGAGTAATCCATTTGCGCAGCAGCCCAATCCCAGCGTGCATGCCTGCGTTGATGGCTTGTGGGTAAACAGGTTGCCGAGACGTGTCAGCTAGCGCTGCAGCGCATAGAGTACCTTTCCGCCCACCCAGACGCCACCAATGAAGAGTCGCCATACTACAGCGTTGACCCCACGCCTGCGTTGCCTGTCAGCACTCCCTCTGAGGAGCTTGCCAGCGTATTGCTGGACGAGAAGGCACGCATGTTCGACGTGAGTGCCCATTTGCTTCCACCGCTGATGGCTTCCGTCCCTGCTGTTTTGCGTTGAACATGGCATGCGATTGACATGCACCAGCTTTTGCGTTTTGGACAGGTGCACTGTGCACAGCTTGCATGCCGCATGGCCAGATGCAAACTGGCGCGCCAGCGTGTGCATTTGGCAGGCTGCGTGCACATCCTCCGCTGACCGTGCCTTCCAAGTCTTGCATCAATTCACTGCCTCCATGTGTGCTCCTGTCAGAGCTGCCATGACCCAGATGACCCACATGACAACAAGTGCATACACAACAGCCGAACAGGACAGCAGGAACACCCTTGCCCTCCGAGCGCACGCCTGTACTATACTTGCCAAATCCTGATGGCGCACCACGTTTCCACAGCGCCCGCTCTTCTCAGTGACCTGTTTGCCTTGCAAACTCCAACACTGCTAGTAACAGTCTAAGCTGCGTGGGCCCTCTACCACCTTCAACATGACTTAAACATGCCGACTAGCAGTCTAAGCTGTGTGGGACCCACCGCCACCGCCTGCTGACCGCAGCGCTACTCTGCGCTGTTTGCGCTGCGCAACAAGGGCGGGCCGGACGCGGTGGCGGCGCTGGGGCGCGTGTTTGGCGCCAGCAGCGCGCTGCTCAAGCACGAGGTGGCGTACGTGATGGGCCAGATGCTGGACAAGCACACGGCGGACGTGCTGGCGGGTGTGCTCAAGGTAGTTGGTGACTGTGGCGACCCGCGCCGCCGCATCACGGCCGCCGTCCCGCCTCCTGACCTGAGTGCACCGCCAGACACGCTGCGCTTCCGATACCTGAAGGGCCTGTACTCTGTAGTCAGTTGCTGTAGGTATGCCTAATCTGTGGCGTGTGCATACGACAGCACCGCTGTGCGACGCACACTCGCACTTTCGCTGCCAGGCATGAACACAGCCCAGCAGCCTTCAAGGCCAGCTCTATGTGGCACTCTGCATACCTCTTCGTACTCGCCGATGCGGCTCTCTTACATTCCTTTCTTGCATGCGGGTCGCAGGACGCTTCGCAGCACGCCATGGTGCGGCACGAGGCCGCTGAGGCGCTCGGCGCGATCGCTGACTCAGCCACGGTCTCGCTGCTCAAGCAGTACGCGGAGGATGCCGAGCCCATCGTGGCGCACAGCTGCGTCGTCGCGCTGGACATGCTGGAGTTTGAAAAGTCGGGCGCGTTTGAGTACGCGGACAAGGGCGAATCGGCGGAGAAGGGCGCGGCCCGGCCATTGTGTCCGTGCCGTAGCTGATAAGCCGATGATATACAGACGTGCACTCTGCCGGGAGTGGCAGGGGATCAAAACTGAACACAACCTTGAATCCGCCACCAGTGATGGTGGCTTGAGCAGGCTCACGAGTCCATGGTGGTGTGATGGATGGAATGAAGCATTCACCGCGGAACGTGCTTGAGTGGCGTGACACAGCATGACCCAGCGGTAGTCGCAGGAACAATAGCACATTGCATACCGAAATACCGGTACACTTCCGCAGCATACAAGTGCACTGTTGGGCATCATCCCCGCGAGCGTGGCATGAGCTGCAGGCGCACACGTTATGGCGCGATAGGGAGACCCACCAACCGAGCGAGTAGTACTGCAGTCGCTGCGGATGCGGCAGCACTGCTGGAACTGTGTGTGCAGGGGAGTGGCGGCTGGCATCGACGCGGCTGGCATTATGGTGCACCAAACGCGGTGCTGTGTGTAGCAAGCATGGCTCATCACGCGGCTTAGCCACGTGGAGGTGCAGGAAGTGTCACCCGGCCCGGCTGCGCTGTTCCTGAAACGCTCCCTCCTCTATGGTGTTGCGCATGGGTGCATGCGCCGTGAGGGCGCGTGTGTGGACGCTGTGCGGTACGATGGAAGCATGCCTCCTCGTATGCGCGTGTGAGGCGTCTGCATGTCAGCTGCTTGTCCACAGCCAGGCACTGCTGAGTACCGAACACCGCTGCCTGTTTGCGCCCAGCCGCGCAAGCGCTTTCCGCTCATCAGATCCACGATCCACGATCGCTCACGGTAGGCGCTTGCCGGCAGCGGATTGCCGACGTGATCACCGAGTAGAAGCGCGCAATTGTATGCGTGATGATGCTTATTTAACGCCCCGCGATCCGGCCTGCTGCTGGCGCTGCTCCAGGGCGCGCTGCTGCGCTCGCCGCCGCTGGTTGAGTGCGTACTCAAACAGGAAGTACTGTTTCTTCTGCAGCTTGTACATGCGGAACAACTGCAAGCCAAGCACCGCGTCACACGCACAGATGGCAAGGCCGTGTAAGGTTGTAGGAAGCCATCTGTAGCCTGCAAGAAGTGAGTGCAGTACCTGAAGCACAGCCACAGCATCGACGCAGTTAAAGCGAAGAGGTGCAGCTTGTGCATGCGAAGCTCCGCAAGCTCCCAAGCAGATGTCACGCATGCAAACTAGCAGTACGTATGAGCAGTCCATGCACACACAAAACTCGACTCAGCATCATACTTCCAACATGCTGTTGGTTGCATCGGACATGGCGTCTGGTACGAGCGGGGTGGGGTGGGGGCTTGCTAGCGCCAACTCACCGTGTATATGCCGGTGAGCAGCGCAGTGATCTGCAGCACAAACTGCGCGATCTGCAGCGCCTTGGTGGGCGGAATGCGGCGCTGGCACATGGGAAGGAGCGGCGCAGTACCACACATGGCGATGAGCAGGTGGCATTGGCAAAACAACAACAGCAGTCAGGCGATTAGGTCGGCGCTGAGGGAGTCAACTGAGACGTCGTTGCTGGCTAACTCTAGCTGCTAATGAGTGCATGGCGGCATGGAGCTGAACCAACCGTTTTCCGTCAGGACTGACACAGCGCATATAAAGCATGACAGAGTGGACACAGCATGCATTTCCGAACCCGTTGCCTGGGGCGGGCTTGAAATGTGGGAGCTGCCTTTTGGATGGGGTAGGGACCATGCGTGGGGAGCATGGTATTGTCAATGGCGTAAGAGCATGCAGGGCGGTTTGGTGGTCACATGCATTGAGGCTGCACGTTGCTCCTGTGTGCATGCATGCTGTGCGCCGCACGCCTTCCAGCTGCGTACTTACAAATGAGCCAACATACAGGTAGATGACAGTGCCGAGTTGTGGGAAAAACGTCAGGATAGTGAACATTAGCACCCACGGAAGCTGCATATGCAAAGTAGCGGCACACAGCGCTCATCAACCGTGGGCAGAACAGGACCCAACGCAGTGGCAAACAACACACTGCTGGTGAACAAGGATGACAAAATGAAACGATTGCATAGCAACATTGTTGACACTCACGTTTTCATGCAGGTTTCCATAGAAGCCTGCATACAAGCGAACTGGCTCCGAGACAAACCATAGTACGAAGAACACTGTACGTACATAGTCATTGTCCTTGATTTGCAGTTCTGTCCAGTACTGCACAGTAGCAACGCAGGCAGAGGGTAGGGTGTGTTGATTACATGGTTTCACACCTGACGCAAGTGTGCTCGCGTTAGCGCGCACATCCTAGCAGGCGCACCTGGTCAAAAATGAACCACGCCCAGTATATTAGCCATCCAATGTCAAATAACACTGTGAAGTAAAGAACTTGTTGAAGCAGCAGGCAGGAGCATATCTTGCGGTCTGCAACAAAAAGCAGCGTTGGGTGTGTAGCGCAGTCAGAACTGCTGACATTCGCCCAAGTCAAGCACGCAAGTAGCACATTAGCAGTGGTGCAAAGGAAGGACTTTTGATGCAGCAACACACTTGTGAGGTTGCGAAGACGAGGGTCAAAGGTTTGTCGTGCTTCCTCTGGCACCACCGCCCGTGGCGTCGCTGCTGCCGTGCCAGGCTGTGAGGTAGTCACCTGCTGTTGCTGCTGCTGCTGTAACATGGTCCAGCAATGGCGGTGCTAGCAAGGGCAGCGAGCAGGCCCTCTTGATTGAAACGCAAATGGCAGCATTGCAGGAACAGCTGGGATAGGTTGGGTCAATATGTTTGAGCTGTACAAAGAGCAAGGTTTCTGAGCCAGTCACCATTCACGCAGGGATGGCTGATTTGCATTTCTGCTGCTTGCTGAGTCAGGTGTCCCCCGTGCGTTTAATGTTTTGAATGCCACGCGGTCTCGGGCGTTGCCCTAAAGTTATAAAGTCGAGCACTCACAAGCACAAAAAGTAAACTAAACCTCAAACAGTCAACCTCTGACACTCTCCCGTCTCCCGTCTGCCCGTAGCTAGCTGTGCTTTTCAACCATCTGCAAACATCGCAGTGCTATCGCGCAACGGTTTGCGGATGTGGGGCACGGCCAGTAAGCCTGCGGGCGGGCCAACGATGAAGAGCAAGCGGGGCAACAAGCCTGCTCAGGTGGGCACTGCTTTATAGTTTGCTCTGGTTTGAGGCATCTGCTTCAAGTTCGTGCCCTTGGACTGACCATCACCGTGATGAAGTCTCGTCGTAAACCCCCAACGTGCAGGGAGGGCATGACTCGCACAGCCTGGTAGGCACACTCTTCTCACTGGCAATGTCGATCGTACACTTGTGGTACAACGGCGTGATGGGCATCGTATCGGCGATGCAGAAGGCTAGCATGTTCTCAGTCACGGCCTCAGGGGCCTCCCTAGCAGCCTGCCTGGCGGTGCTGAGCGCCATGGTGTCTTTCTCAGGCTTCGGGCTGCTGGGACTGCTGGTGCTAACAAGGTGAGTACACGACGAGGGCGTTGTCTGGGACGCATGTGTGACTCAACGCCAAGGTCCCAACTTCACCGCTGCGTCTAACCCTGCTCTTTCTCTTTGCAACAGACACTATGCGCCAGCTTCGTTCAGCTACTCACGGGCGCTCCATTTCGACTACAGCGCCCCGGTTGCGACTGCCACTGCATGGCTTTCGCCAAACCTGTCGGAGCAAGTTACGCTGAGTAGCCTGCACCTGCCGGCTCCAGCTACTGCGTTGATACCCAAGTCTCGCTTCTTGCCAAGTGGCCAGGAGGTGCGTCAGCTAGGCACAGCCTGTGGGTCCGCGCTTCGACGTTGCCATTCCCGCGCGGTCCCTGCTGCGTCGGTGCTAGCTCACATGGTTAGACTTGAAACCGCAAGCTATGTGCACACACCACCCCAGCAACCACCTGCTGGCTTCAGGGTTCGTCAGCAGGGCTTGCTCAGTGTGCGTGGTGGTGCGGCTGCTCACTGGGTAGCGCGTGCACGCACGTGTGCAGGTGTCGGTGTCTGTCGACCTGCACCTCCCTGCCTCCCATGTGGACCTCTTCCAACTCACTGGCGAGCTGCTCACCGAAAACAACACCCTGATAGCACGCTCCACCCGTACTTACATGCTGCACGGCCAGCCTTGGCTGTATCGGACCGTCAAGTGAGTGGGCCCAGTCAGCACGGAGTGGGTCAGTGATGCGGGATCTGGCCGCAGCTGTGCCGCACAGCTTGGCAGGGACGCACGTCATGCCCCGTTCTCAACTGCTACTGAGCCTGCATGCATGTGCTGGCAGGTCTTTGAGGCTGTGACCCACATCAACAAGGAAGCGTACCTTGTATCCCTGCCACCAAGCACGTGCATGCGAGCATCCACTCACGGCTGACAAGCATTAAGGATGGGCGGCATCCCTCAGCAGGCTGTACCATGTGTGCACTATTCCATCCGGCGGCAAGCAAGCTGTATGCCCTTCGTTTCATTATGGATCGCGCAAACCAATGAAAACATTCCCCCACACATGAACATCACTGCCGGTGTGCTGGATGCCGCTTGCCCTCCAACGCGCAGGGCGTTCATACTGCTGCCGCTGCACGTCATTGGCTGGTACGATGACAGTGTGCACATCAGCCTGGGCATGTTTGACAGTTACGAGGAGCGGGAGGACCTGCCCGTGGAGAAGTTCAGGGCCAACCTCGCCAGCCGCAGTGCGACCAACGGCGTGCTGCCGCCGCCGCCGGTGTATCGCGCCTCGGTGCACATTCGCTTGAAGCTGGGTGAGGCATCTTCAAGGGTTATGGGTTGTCATGGGCATGAGGAGGGACGGTGCTTCGAGGTGCTTACCTTGGTTTGCTCCTTCACGGTGTGCTGCTGAAACAAGGCCCGCGCACATCACGAAAACGCACATCCGATGGGTGTACACGCACACGTCAGCAGGCGTACATGCAAACTTTTTTTTTACCAAATGTCATGATGCAAGCGTTGACAAGGTCGCATGAAAAGACAGAGCAGTAGTGATGTGCTGCTGCATGGGCATACTATGCCAAGGGTGCAGCGGACGTCCAGTGCGGTAAGTGGGTCAGGAGTCCGCATGCGCGCCCTTGCCCAGTGTCTCACACTGCTTGCACCCTCCCGCGTGCCGCGGCTTGCAGGCCTGCTGCAGACACTCATGTGCTGGCTGCGCCCCGGCTTGGCGCTGAGCGTGCTCGTGGGCGCGATCGGCCTCGCGGCTGCGTTCGGCGGCAGCGGCGCCGCCATCGCGCTGATCGCCGTCGCCTGGCTGCTCCATCGCGTCGCACGCAACAACTCCACCATCTTCGGCGCCGGCCACCCGGCCAGTGCTGCCCAGCACGCCGGGAAGGGCGCACACCGGCTGACCTCTGGCAGCAGCGGGGGAAAATACCTCCGGGGGCAGGCGTTGGTACCGGCCAAAAAGCCGCTGGCGGGTCGAAACCACGAGGATGACCACGAGTTTGAGGATGAGGACGACGATTCACTCCAGGCAGGCCGCCCTGGCAACTACAGCAGTAAGCACTACGATCGCAGCGACAGCGACGGCGACACGGAGGGTCATAGTTACTACCGGGGGGGTGGCGGCAGCGGGGGTGCGGGGGGCCGTGGCGGCGGCGGCGGCGGCGGCAGCGGACGTGACGACTACGACAGCCATGGCAGGAGTGAGGAGGATGAGGGTAGCACTAGGTACCGCGGCGGTGGCAGCAGCAAGGGCGGCAGCACCCGCGGTGGCGGCGGGGGCTACCGCTATCGCTCCGCAGCCGCCGCCGGCAGCGACCGCGACGGCGGCCGTAGCGGCGGCACCGGCGGCAGCGCGAGCTCGTTGAGCAACGCAGCCGCGATGGCGCTGCAGGGCTTACAGGTCGTGCAGGAGTCCGGACAAGCAAGCACCGCCGCCGCTCACGGCTCAGCTGCTGGCGACAGTGATTTCGCCGCAGCGCAGCAGGCCGGCGCTGCAGCGGCGGCGCCTGTCACGATAGAGGAGGAGGAGGACGAAGCGGGGGAGGATGAGGCGGGCGGAGCGCCTGCTGCAGTTGGGCGCGGTGGCGGCGATGAGCTCACCGGCCTGCCGCGTAGGCTGTCCGCCCTGCGCGTGGACGTCGTGGGAGGCAACAGCCATCCGGCGTCGGCAGGTGCGCTGTGAAGTATTGGAATGAATGTGCGGTGCTTCGAGGATGCATGCCGCGACGTTGGTCGTGTTGCGGCTGTGCAGTCGTGAAAGTTGCAGTGTATGACGACGGTCATTACGAGTTTGGTCACGTTACGCAGCGTGTGATGTTCGGTTTCGCCGTTGTCCAACGAGTGCCTGGTTTGAGGGCCAGCAGGACGATCGTTTGACGCTGTGCCTACACTTGGCAAGCATGGCGCAACAGGAAAACATGTTTCAGGCCTGCCGTGGCGTGTGTCCTCCGTCACTCCGATCGTTCGCCTGTGTATCGTGGATTATAACCCCACAAGCTGCTGCTCTCGGTGTGTTGTAAGGAGGCGCTCAACCTCCTCCCCTCCTCCCCTCCTGTGTATCGGTATTGCCAATGCAGGTAAGCCGCCTGCTGGCGAGGCGGGAGACATGCAGCAGGGCCAGGGCGGCGCCGGCGACAACCCAGGCGCTGAGCTGCTCGCGCCCGCCTCGCCGCCCCTCGTGAGCCCCTCAGAGTGGAGCGAGGCCGCGGCCGGCAGCCCCGCCTTCGCATCCTGCACGCCCCCTGCTGGCCGCGCATCCTCCCTGGACGCCACCCTGCAGGGCAAGCAGCAGCAGCAGGAGCAGCAGCAGGAGCAGCAGCACACGCCCACGGCGGACTCTGCTGCCGGCGACGCGAATGCCTTCACCATGCTCGGGTCGCCGCCCATGCAGCCCTCCCCGGAGTCGCTTGTTGTCATCGGATCAAGCAGCATGAGCGGCAGCCAAGCAGCGTCGCCCTCTATCGGCGTGTCGTCTGCCCCCGAGCAGCCACCCGGGGGCGGAGGCAGAGCGGGCGACGAAGACAGAGGGAATGACGATGACGACGAGGGTGGGGAGCGCGGCTTGGGTGGGGGCCGAGGGAAGGCCAAGGCTGCAGGCGGCGGCTTTTGGTCCGGCCTGGAGGCGGCAATGCACGCCGCCGTACCGCTGCCGCCACCGCAGCAGCAGCAGCATCACGGCAGCGACCGGGACCCCACGTCTCAGCCGGACACGCAAAAGGCACGTGCGGATGTGGACAAGCACCGAGGGTCTGCTGCGCGCCGGACTGGCTTTGCGTGGACGCCGTAATTTGCTTCGTGTTGGTGCGTTTTGGAACGCACAGGAGCTCAAAGCGCGTCGGCGCAGTTGCACTCCCACTGTGAGGGGACTGATGCTGCGCGTCGACCGACAGACACAGCGTGGAGGCCAAACGTAGAGTGTTGTTAGTTTGCAGGGCACTGGGTGCACCCTGCTTCCAGGGTACCACCCTGCACCCAGGAGGCGGGTTGGTACCTGCGTTGCTGGGTGGAAAAGGATAGTCTAGGGCAGGAGGTTGAATGTGTTGAGAGACAACGCACTGATGCAAATTCACCAACCATCTGCCAGTGCCACAATATGCAATGCAGGGCCAGCTGCCAAATGGCAGTGTACCCCCTGGGTTGAGCCGTTTTTGCGTTCGTTGCCTGCTAACGGTGGTGCTGATGCCATTTCATGCTACCGCCTGACGCTGACGCAGTCACTACAATAATCACCTAGCTCTGACTGCTGCCACGTCTCAGGTTGTGTGCGACCCGTTGCTGGTGCGGTTGATGCAGCTAACACTTGCTGGTCGTGAAAGCCAGTGCTGGCTCCCAGCCCTGTCATCCCTTTGCGATGCGGGATGGGTGTGAACCACTGGTCTGGTCGCTCAGGCATATTGCTGAGTGCTGACAGGAATTCGCACAGGCCACCTGGCTGTTGCCCGCCTAATCGTCCTGAAATTGACCTGGATGATGTCTGTCCAACGACAGCAGCTGCCTAAACCCAAATCCACGTGTTGCCGGGCGTTGCACAGTATTTCATCGGCCAACGCAGCCGCGGCTAAAGGCCCACCTCAGGGCCGCCATGGCACTCATATGGAGATTCCCACTCAGATTAAAGTGGGTGTGCAAAACTACTCTGTCGCAGCTCCACTAGGTTGGCGCAATGGCGCTGCGTTCCCTACTTCCCTTTCCAGAACACCATGCAGTTTTGAACCCACCAGCATGCAGGTGTTGCGTACGTTTTGTTTGCGCCTTGTCAGCCCGCTTTACCTGGCCCACGTAAACCCTGGCTTGCATAAGCAGAGGAAGGTCCACTACACCCGGCTGTTGAACGTTGCCTAGCCAGCGGGTCTGCTTGCACTGTGCGCATGACTCTCTCATGACTGGCATTTTCCAGGAGCAAATCAATTAATGCCATGCTTTGTGTGGCCACATGCCGTGACATGCGCCTGTGCTCAGCTGTTAAGCGTTGTGCGGTACTGCCTATGCAGTGCATGAGGCCTGCAGGGGTGTAACATGCTGACAGCGTGCGGAGGCACACTGAGGGTTAATTATTATGGCCAGCATGCCAGCCATGTGATACCAACAGCCCAGGGGCATGATTGGCGTGTGGTCGGTCGCATGGAAGCAGCGTAACCGTCTGCATGTGCTTGAGATCAGCCCACCGCCAGACCTTTCGTGGTTGACAGCAGGGTCCAGGCCAGGTGGCTGGATGGGATGAATGCAACACATTCATGCAGCGGGTCGGACGGACAGACTGAAGGGTATAGCTATAGCACATTGCAAACACGCCATGGGACGTTGGAATGGCACAGTACAGTAAAAGCAGCGCGCTGGGAACGCGGCCAAGCGCTGAATGGTTGACTTACATCACTTGGCCTATCTGGCCATTCATGGATTGCATCAGTGCATATGAAGTTGTGTGGGGTGTGTGGTGGTGCGTGTGTGAGCGGGCGTGTACGTGATTTGAGACCAGGCATACATACATGCAATGATGAACTGTGCTGCAACGTCAAGGGGGGAGGTCGGGGCGTTCAGAGCGCGTAAGGAACCGGGGAGGGGGCGGTACCGCGAGCGCAGCGCTTGCAGGGTGGGGTGAGGGCAAGTGAAGAGAAC